>ML813692.1:99858-110591 GCA_009831015.1 Picea engelmannii
GCCAAAGAAACTTGCAGATTGGTAGGAATTTGCACAAAGGAAATAATAGGATGCTTGGGAACATTTACCCTGCATGGTTCAAAATTGATGGAAAACTAAATCAACAAGGTTGAGGTGCATTTTCCTTGGTATGCAGTCATTGAGGAAGAGGTCAAGCCCTCCTTAGGTGCACTTGGGTAGAATATTGGCAAGACAACTTCAAGATCAAAATATTGTTGGTTGAAGGCGATAATAAAATTGGTTCAAATGTGCCTCTATTGATGTATTTGAGCCAGAGGTATGGTGGAATTTTAGTTTATTCACCTGACTTAATGTATTCTAGATAATATTTTGGCACATTTGTTGGTAATATCCTCAGAAACCACCACATATTCTTTCCATTAACATAATTCTACAATGTAGCTCACTTCCTAGGAGTAGGGAGTGGATCCTAGAGCACTAATGAAATGGTGACAAGTTTAATGAAGAGTTGGGTAGATAGTGTTCAAGAGGGTTGTACAAGCATATTGAAGTGTATAAGGAAGTTACTATTTTGGGCATGAATAACTTCATTCCCATCATTTGGGTGAAATGATTGGATTAGCCACCCAATCAATTCATAATAGGGGGGTAATAAGTACAAAATCATGGTAGAATGGGTTAGACTACTAAAGTAGTAGTAAGTTTAGAGAAGTGTAGCATTAGAAAAATTGTATCCTTCTTAGAGAAGGTTGAGTTGTAGAAAAAACAACAGTGTGTATATCCATAAAGTAGTGTGTGGTATAATTTGGGCAAAGGCACTTTAGTTTAACAACAAGTTAAAGAAGTGAGAAGTTGCATGAGGATTGTGGCAATCACATTGAAAAATGGTTGAAGGGGTCAATCATGAGTGGATGTGATAGTATGAGAAACAAACTTTGGAGAACAAAAGAGTTCTTGAAGATGTTGTTGAGGAAGGCAACAATTTTAACTGGGGGGATTTAAGGCCCTTGCCTTGGAGTTGGCCCATGGGCACCCATTGAGTGTTGAAATAATGTAACTGCAAAGGGTATTCTAATTATTATTTGATATATTATTCATTGGATCAATCCCCATTGTGGATTGATCATGTCGGCTACTGTAAAGGACTAAATTCCCTTTTTCAGATTGGTCATAATGTAATTGTAATAGGCAGAAAGAGAAGTCGACCCCAGAATATATTAAAGAAGCCCCAAAATATAATAAAGGTGGTTATAACCACCCAGAAGAAGAAGTCATCCCTGCCAGTGAAAAGACACTTCCACACGTGCTAGACTTGTATAAATAAGGAGGCTAGTGCCTCACTTAGACACACACTAACTTGTTCATTGAGAGACAAGTTTTGGAGATGCAGTTGGAGAAGAGAGAGAGAGGGAGAGGCGCATCTTTGGGAGAGGACTTTCTGTACTTATTTGAGTTATCTCTTGGCATTGTATTGGCTATCTATATTAAGGAAGTTTTTTTGGGTGTTCTGCCCCATGAGGGTTTCCCAGGATAAATGATGTGTCTCTTGTGATTGTGTATTTCTCAGCGATCCTATATTATGCTATTGTTATCTATTAAAATGCAAAGAACTCTGATAATATCTTAAACCTTAACATGGTATCAGAGCTAAGATGAAGAGAGCCTATTTCACAAGAGAAAGTGAAAAACATCATTGTTGTCGTACATGCAAATTAGGGTTTTTTGTTGGTGAGGTATTTCAGCCCTAAAACCATCTAGAAAAGTGTGCCCTCCCCCAATGATCATTTTGGCACCTTCAGTGCACCTTTTTAGTGGCTAGATCTCCTAGAAAGTGAAACCCTAGTTTCACAAACTACCAGAAGTACCAGAAAACCAGAGAACCAGAAGTACCAGAGTACCATAGGTACTAGAAAACTAGAAGCACCAGTCTAGAAATCCACAGATAAAGTTTGGAGGGGTAAAAGTTGGATTTTTTCAGATCCAAGCACACCAGGCTACTCGCTTCGGCAAAGCGCACCTCCTGGTAAGTTCAGAATTTGATTTTGAACATTTTCATTTTTGGACATTTTTTGAGCTTGAAGTAAAAGATGTCTGGAAGCGTTAAGCTAGAAGGTGTGGAAAATTTTTGTGCCTAGAAGTATAGGATTGGTCTCATTCTTGAAGAGAAATACCTAGCAATATTCGTCCAAGAAGAAGTGTCGGAGCCCACGGATGCTGCAGAAAAATCAAAGCACCAACACAATCAGGGCCAAAAGAATCATTGCAGATTTAATCAAAAACCACCTGATTCCCTATGTGTCATCAAAGAAGACTTTGAAAGAAATGTTTGATGCCCTAAATAGACTATATGAAGGAAAGAAAATAAACCAGAAGATGAATCTTAGAAATCAGCTCAAGAATACAAGAATGCAGAAAGGAGAATCAATCCAAGAATACTTCTCCAGAATATCCCAATTCAAAGAACAACTAGAAGCAATTGGAGATACTATAGATGAAGACGAACTTATAATGACGGCCCTAAATGATCTCACAAGACCTTGGGATGCATTCATCCAAATTCTTTGTGGCAGAATGGAGAAACTGAAGTTTGACAGTCTATGGGAAGAATGCATCCAAGAAGAAACAAGAGTAGCTAACTGAGAGGCTTTACTAGCAAGAGATGAAGATCAATCCATGGCTACTAACACTAAAGGAGGAAGAAAGAATTCTTACTTCTAGAAAGAGACTTACAAAGAGTCTCAACCCCAAAACAAATTCAGTCATAGAGAATCTCATCCAAAGAGATTCCAGAAGAAAGGACAACGAAAGGAAAGAGATTACTCATTTGTACAATGATACCATTGTGACAAGATGGGACACATTGCGAAATTTTGTCTAGCTAGACGAGAAGAATACAAGAGGAAACAAAACAAGCACCATGCCCATGCAGTTGAAGATGAAGGGCCACTCACAAAGATGTTAAGAGAACAAATTAAAGAACATGTCTTTATCTCGGCCCTCTCAGGATTGGTAACACCTAGAGAGGACACTTGGCTCATTGATAGTGGTGCCTCCAAGCACATGACAGGACAAAGAGATATTCTCTCTTACATTTTAGAAAAGAATTTTTCTCAGGAAGTGACACTGGGAGATGATTATCAATATCCCATCAAGGGAGTGGGAGAATCAAACTACAAGCTTGATTCAGGAAATGCAATGAATATGAAGGATGTACTATATGTACCAGGTTTGACAAAGAACCTACTCTCCATATCAGCTTTAGAGAAGAAAGGATTCAAAGTTTCCTTTATAGATGGAGAAGTTCTTATGTGGGATAAAGGAGAAACCTTAAAAGAAGCAATCATCATTGGAAAAGAAGAAGGTGGCTTGTATAAGCAAAAGGGCCACTCAGAAGCTGCCATGACCCATGCCATTGAAAACCAATGTGAAATTTTGCATAGAATATTAGCTCACATTAACTACAAGGCGCTACCATACATATTCAAAGCGGTCACAAGTTTACCAGAACTCAAGGTTGACCATGAAGGCATATGAAATGGATGTGCACAAGGGAAGAACATCAAGAACCCTTTTCCGAAGAGAGACATCAAAGCAGAAGGAGTCCTAGAAATCATTCATTCAGATTTGTGTGACCCAATGCCATCATCCTCCATTAGTGGGTATGTATATTATGTATCATTTATTGATGATTATTCTTGTAAGACTTGGTTGTATCTCTTGAAATCTAAAGATGAAGTGTTCAGCAAATTCAATGAATTCAAAGACTTGATAGAGAATCCTTCTGAAAGAAATATCAAGATACTCAAGTCAAATAATGGAGGAGAATACACCTCAAAAGAGTTCGTCAACTTCTGCAAATATGTTGGGATCAAGAGGGAACTCACTACTCCCTATAATCCTCAACAAAATGGTGTGGCTAAAAGAAAGAATAGAACGATAATGGAAGCCGTGAATACCATGATCCATGATCAAGATCTTCCTATGTGCTTATGGGCAGAAGCAACGATGAAAGTTGTATATGTGCAAAACCGATTGTCCCATAGTGCACTTGGGTTCAAGACCTCGGAAGAGATGTACACCGGAAAGAAGCCAGAGGTAAGCCATCTAAAAATATTTGGCTACCTAGTATTTATACATATACCGAAAGAGAAAAGAAACAAGTTGGAACCCTCAAAAAAGAAGGGAATATTTGTGGGATATTGTGAGGTCTCCAAGGCCTTCAGGATCTATATACCAGGTCACTGTCACATTGAGATCAACAAAAATGTGACCTTTGATGAAGATGAAGTGCTCAAGAAATCAAGAAAATCCCAGCTTGAAGAGGTATATGAAGAGGAACCCGTAATCCCCAGAGTTGCAGAATCAATGAGGGAGGTTCCCAGAGCTACTGAACTAGTGAGGGAAGTCGTAACTTCCCCTAATGAGGAAATTCTAGAATATCATGATGTAGTAGAGTTTTGAGAACCTCCTCAGATGAAAATCTCCCTTAAAAGAAAGCCATCTTGGGCTAGAGAGATTATTCAAGATGGAGAGAAATATGGTGTTCCTGAAGGAACCACGAGACATGTGAAGAGACCTAAGCCATTCTCCAATTATATGGCTTTGATGTGTGATCTCCTAGAAAAGGATCCTACCTGCTTTGAAGAAGCCATTCAAAAGAAAGAATGGGTAGATGCCATGACAGAAGAATACCAATCCATAATAAATAACGATGTATGGGAAATAGTTCCCAGACCGAATAGCAAGGATGTGGTATCGTCCAGATGGCTCTTCAAAATAAAACATGTTGTTGATGGAAGTATTGAAAAGTATAAAGAAACATTTGTAGCTCATGGCTTTTCTCAAAAATAAGGCATTGACTATGAAGAGACATTCGCTCCTGTATCCAGATACACTTCGATCAGAACCATCATAGCCCTTGCAGCTAAGATGAAGTGGAAGTTACACCAAATGGACATAAAGAAAGATTTCCTAAATGGTGTTATCGAAGAGGAAGTGTATATAGATCAACCGCAAGGATTTGAAGTTGAAGACAGGAAGTCTCATGTCTGCAAATTGAAGAAATCCTTGTACGGATTGAAGAAATCTCCTAGAGATTGGTATGGATGGATAGATATCTTTCTGATGAGCATGGGATTTACCAAGAGTAAAGCAGATTCTAACCTCTACTTCAAGGTTATGAACGATGAGACAGTAATACTATTACTGTATGTGGATGACTTAATCCTAACTGGAGAAGAAAATCTCATCATTGAATGTAAGAAGAGACTCGCTTCAGAATTTGAGATAAAAGATCTTGGCCTAATGCACTATTTCTTAGGTCTTGAGGTATGGCAGAGTCTAGAGAGGATCTTCCTTAACCAAGGGAAGTATGCATTCGAAATCTTGAAGAGATTCAACATGTTAGAGTGCAAGCCCATGAATACACCCATGGAAACGAAGTTGAAGTTGTTGGTCAATACTTCGTTAGAATTGATTGATGCCACACTGTATAGACAGATTATTGGATCGTTGATGTACCTGATGAACACCAAACCAGATATTTGTTTTGTCGTGAACACTTTGAGTCAGTTTCTGGTAGAACTCAGACATGTTCACCTTGTGGCTGCAAAACATGTGATGAGGTACCTTAAGGGTACATTAGATTTTGCTCTCAATTATGATGGAGATCATGATTTCACATTGAGTGGGTACACTGATTCAGATTGGGCAGGAAGTGTTTTTGACAGGAAAAACACTTCAGGATGTTGTTTCAGTTTGGGATCAACCATGATCTCGTGGCAGAGTAGGAAGAAATCCAGCATTTCTCTCAGCACAGCAAAAGTAGAATACATTGTTGCATGTTCTGCCAGCTGCGAAGCTATATGGCTTCGAAAGTTGTTGACCGGCCTATTTGACCTAGAGATGGAAGCAACCATGATCCTATGTGACAACCAGAGCTGCATAAAGATGACAGAGAATCTTGTATTCCATGATAGGTCGAAGCACATAGAGATTTGTTATCATTACATCCATGACATGGTGCAGAGAGGAGCCTTAAAGCTCCAGTACGTTAGCACGGATGAATAGGTTGTTGATGTGTTGACCAAGCCTCTATCTCGTGTAAAGTTTGAGCACTTTTGAGATAAGCATGGCATAGTCCGAAAGGACCTTCCTCGAAAGGGGGAGTAGTTGTTGTGATATGACTAGTACTATGCTTCCAACTTGATAACTGTGACTTAAAGCCAGTCTAGTATCTTACTTCCAGCTTGAGTGTTGTGATGTAAAGCAAGACGATGAGATGAGACTAGTACTGTGCTTCCATCTTGATAGTTGTGACGTAAAGCCAATCTAGTATCTTGCTTCCAGCTTGAGTGTTGTGACGTAAAGCAAGACGATGAGATGAGACTAGTACTATGCTTCTAGCTTGATAGTTGTGATGTAAAGCCAGTCTAGTATCTTGCTTCCATCTTGAGTGTTGTGATGACAAGACGATGAGATGAGACTAGTACTGTGCTTCCAGCTTGATAGTTGTGACGTAAAGCCAGTCTAGTATCTTGCTTTCATCTTGATTGTTGTGACGTAAAGCAAGACATTGAGATGAGACTAGTACCGTGCTTCCAGCTTGAGAAGTTGTGACATAAAGTCAGTCTAGTATCTTGCTTCCAGCTTGATTGTTGTGACGTAAAGCAAGACGTTGAGATGAGACTAGTACTGTGCTTCCAGATTGAGAAGCTGTGACGTAAAGCCAATCTAGTATCTTGCTTCCATCTTGATTGTTGTGACATAAAGCAAGACGAGTACTGAACTTCCAACTTGACAGCTATGACATAAAGCCAGTCTTGTATTATGATGATGATCCGACCTCGTGTTGTGATGATGATGATGTATTAGTTTTATACTAATTCATATTGATGTAGATGATGATTGCATTCCTTTGAGAATGACGATGTTGTCGATGAAGAAAACTTTTGATGATTTATAGATACACCAGTCAGTGTTCCAAGATGATATTGATGGCGTTGTCCTCCTAATGTTTTTTATGATAGAGGCCTCTCTCTCGTCTAATGTTGTTGAAGAATACCCTTCTTGTTAAGGGGGAGTGTTGAAATAATGTAACTGCAAAGTGTATTCTAATTATTACTTGATATATTATTCATTGGATCAATCCCCATTGTGGATTGATCATGTCGGCTACTGTAATGGACCAAATC
Organism: Picea engelmannii; assembly: GCA_009831015.1. NCBI lineage: Eukaryota > Viridiplantae > Streptophyta > Pinopsida > Pinales > Pinaceae > Picea > Picea engelmannii. The sequence goes on from ML813692.1 coordinate 107,013, forward strand.
CCCTTTTGCGGATTGGTCATAATGTAATTATAATAGGAAGAAAGAGAAGTCAACCCCATAATATATTCAAGAAGCCCTGAAATATAATAAAGGTGGTTATAACCACCTAGAAGAAGAAGTCGGCCTTGCCAGTGAAAAGACACTTCCACACGTGCCAAAATTGTATAAATAAGGAGGCTAGTGCCTCACTTAGACACACACTCACTTGTTCATTGAGAGACAAGTTTCAGAGCTGCAGTTGGAGAAGATACAGAGAGAGAGGCACATCTTTGGGAGAGGACTTTCTGTACTTGTTTTAGTTATCTGTTGGCATTGTATTGGCTATCTATATTAAGGAAGTTTTGTTGGGTTTTCTGCCCCATGAGGGTTTCCCAGGATAAATGATGTGTCTCTTGTGATTGTGTATTTCTCAGTGATCCTATCTAATGCTATTGTTATCTATTGAAATGCAAAGAATTCTAATAATAGCTTAAACCTTAACATTGATATGGCATTGGGAACCTCTACCCCAACATTGAGATGGTCATTAGTAGGCGTTGGTTCATTGTGATGACATGTTACAAGTCTAGATGAGCATGCTTTGGGAAGTATTTCATGATGGTAAGACATGCCTAAGTGCCAAAGAGCTTGGAAAAGTGATTTGGCTAAGTATGGAAACAATATGAGTGTTGTCATTTGGGGTTTCTTATAGAAGCCACATAATGGATTTGACAATGGGCATGACATTACTTGGTTCATAGGTGCACTAGGAAGTAATACCTTTGTTTATGGGTGTAGCGCTTTAGTCTACAAACATGAGTGCCTAGTTTGATTGGGCATGCATCAAAAAGTCAGATGGTTGTTGGATCGACATGACATGAAGCACAAGAATGGTGAGAATGTATTGGACATTATTCCAGTGAGACAATTGAAATTGCTAGGTGCATGAGGCTTTGGGACGCCTTCGACAATAGTGCATGATCTTGTTTAAACCTGGACCTAAGGGGTTGAGCATTCCAAGGCTTGGTAGAAAAAGTGGAGTGTATTGCACATTTAAGTCCACTTGGGCATAGGGCATGGTGAAAATAACCTTAGAAGAAGGAAATGACAAAGCACCCCCCACCTATATAAAGAGGATGCAAGAAAGTGCAAAGGAAATCATCAAGGGGACAAGTAGTTCTAAGGTGCTCAGTCTAGGTTTTGGCACTATGAACAACTTGGATTATGGTTGAGCCTTACAAAGTCTACACAATGGAATTAGACAAGTTGGAAAGTGTCCAAGGCATGGACGAGCTAGACTAAGACTATTGTAAGTGGGAAAGCAAACTATAGGAGGTGTATCCACGGATGTTTTTGGGGATATACTATGCAAGTATTGTGATAATAAGCCGTTGTGCCTTGGGTTATTTGTACATTTGTAAAAGAGTCATAGGAAGCCTAGATAGACTTCCTTGTTGTGTTCTTGTAATATTCTTTACAGTAATAAGTTAAGGCATCCACCTTGGGTGCCACCCATACTTCTTGCTATGGCATCACAAAGTCAGATGGTTGTTGGCTCAACATGATGTGAAGCAAAAGGGACGGTGAGAATGTCTTGGACATTGTTCAAGTGAGACAGTTGAAATCACTAGGTGCATGAGGCTTTGGGATGCCTTCGACAATAGTGCATGATCCAATTTAAACATGGACCTAAGGGGTTGAGCATTCTAAGGCTTGGTAGACAGAGTGGAGTGTATTGCACATTTAAGTCCACTTGGGCGCAAGGCATGGTGAAAATCACCTTAGAAGAAGGAAATGACAAGGCACATCCCACCTATATAAAGAGGATGCAATCATGTGTAAAGGAAATCATCAAGGAGTCATTCATTCATTAAGGGGACAAAGAGTTCTAAGGTGCTCAATCTACGTTTTGGCATAATAAACAACTTGGATGCTAGTTGAGCATTATAGAGTTTGCACAATGGAATTATACAACTTGGTAAGTGTCTAAGGCATGACAGAGCTAGATTGTGACTATTGTAAGTGGGAAAGGGAACTATAAGAGGTGGATCCATTGATGCTTTTGGGGTTATAGTATGCAAATATTATGAGTCAACAAATATTGGCTAAGTGTTAAAATATTATTGGGATGCTTTAAGGCCACAGTTGGATGTCTGCCAAGAGTTAGAAGAACTTGGTTGTTGAACATAGTTACAAATATAACAAATTGTAGCTTAGAGTGTAGTTATGGGCAAGACCCTAAGTGAAGAGGTGTAGTCTGGTTGTAGTAAGCACAAGTTGGTCAAACCCCTATGACTGAGGTAAGGTAATGCCATATGACCTAGGGCATCAAAAGTGAAAAATTTCAAACAAAACATAAATCTTCATGACATCTAGATTCTTGTTACACTAAACTCCCATATATGTTTTAACCTCCTTCTGCTAATCTCTCACTTCAACAACATGTTTTGTTGTATTAATAATGTAATTATCCCAAACTAAATTCTATATACAATACATGCACAATGTATGTATCTAATCTAATAAAGATTTTAAACTGCCATAAATTGCACATATCTTATCTTGTAGTTCATTTTAATTTATGTTCAATGTTTTCTTTAAGAAAACCTAGCATATTTTCATCTTCTTCAAAATATCAAAAAAATAAATAGATCACCACAAAGATTTCGCTCCAAACAATTTTGAATAAATTATGTATGGATTCATGTACCTAAAAAGCATCTTAACCACCGAGAGTACATTGAATTCATTTTAATTTCTAAACTTTTTTATCAAATGAAATGTTTTTATAAGAAAACTATATTAAATTCATTTTAATTTTTAAACATTTTTGTCAAATGAAATGTTTTTTATAATTTTATTTATTTATTAAAAGATGGACGTCCAAGTTATCTATTTATGTTTCTTTTTATAATTTATTTATTATTTTTTACAATATAAATTATAATATTTAAATTTATATAATACTTTTATGTAGATTATAATATTTCATATTTAAATTTATATAATACTTTTATGTAGATTATAATATTTTATATTTAAATTTATATAATACTAATAAAAGTATTGTAAATCATTATTTCATAACTCGAGTAAACAGAATGTTACTTCCCCTATACTCCAACTTGGGTGCAAGATTCACAATCATGTGACTCCACTATTTTCATCCGTCCTTAATAATTAAATTATTTCATTCGAGAAGGAAAGGAATATTAGTAATTAAATTATTTCATTCGAAAAGGAAAGGAATATTAGTGTGGGCTTATACAGTTTATGTTTAAAAAATGAATATTAATGTAAGTTTATGTTTAAAAAATGAATATTAATGTGGAACGAAATCTAAGAATACAATTTATAGTGAACATGATTCGATGTTTGGTTGTCATAATTATATAATCACATGGGAATATACGATCTATCGAAATTTGTACAGCCTGGCACACATAAATAGAAGAAAATTAATGTAACATGGTAACGAGTTTATGTTTACAAGTATGGTGAATATGGTATCTATGTTGGGAATATGCCATCGATGTGGAGAGGTGTGCCAAGTTGTACAATCTCGGACTCATAAATTGTTGCAGGTTATAATATATAGAG
>ML813692.1:125956-149208 GCA_009831015.1 Picea engelmannii
GTGTAAAGTTCAAAATTTGCAACAAAGGCTCTTGTTTATTTTATCTCATCAGAATTTTCACACATCCACTCAGCTAGTCAAACATCATAGGGGACCCACAGAACCCCCGTCATTCCAAACGCTTACTAAACCTCCCTCATATTTTAGGGGGAGTTCCTAGTCTTGCTAACTCATCGGCACCACCTTCACACACTCATGTGAGTGCCACTATTTTAGGATCAACTTTGCTTAGTTCCACAATACTTAGTTCCACATTACTTGGGTCCACTTCCCAAGTCCCTTCGTCCACTTTCTCTCCTTTAGACGGAAGCAGGGGGCCAACTTCCTCTCAAGGAGGAAGTACCAACCCACCTAGCCCCCCTCAAGGGTCAGGTTCACAGAACACCCACACCATGGCTGGAGCTAATCCTCCTCCCCCACTACAGATGCCATATTTGGCCTCTATTAACATACTAGATCTAAGTAAAATCACAAATGATCCTATATTGCATGACACCACATGGACTGCAATGCCTACCAAACTACCTTCAGACATCCCCAAGTTTGAAGGAAAGGCAGGAGATGACCCTGCCAACCATGTCATGAATTTCCACCTATGGTTCTCTTCCAACAACATTATGGATGATTCCATCAGACTACGATTATTTCAATGCACACTCATTGGGCCATCATCCAAATGGTATGTAGGCGAAAAATCGAGGTCCCATGCGACTTTCGAGTCCTTGGCCAAAGCATTTTTGACCTTCTTCCAATTACCTATCCGCCACGACAATGGTCTTGAACTACTCTCTAATTTCAAACAAACCTTAGCCACACATATCGCTAATCACATTCATGAGTGACGTAGATGATGTAGTTTGTGCAAAGATGAAACCACCAAACAACAGTGTCTTGACTGGTTTCTCAGATCACTCGTCTCTCTCCTCGGTAAAGATGTAGCTTCTACCTTCCCTCAATCCGAAGAGGAAGCCATCAGTAAGGCTCAAAAATATGACCTCATCTATTCACAATCAGGGTACTTATACACGGTACTTCTTGATCTCCCCAAACTCATGCCATTCAGTCAAGACAAACCTGGGATGTCTCACTCAACAGATGGATTGATTGGTAATACCACACAACACAATCCTCAACCCAAACCACCACCAATGTATGGCACACCTCAATATCTGTCGGCATTTGGGGGAACCTCTTATTACCCCCCACCCCTTATCAACAACCATACCCTATTGCTATTCCTCCACCCATCAGTGGGACACCACCGACACCCCCAATACACCCACCTATCCAAACAAGTTCTGGCACCCCCTCTACCTCAACTTATACTTTAAGTAATAGTGAATGCACCATGCCTTCCTATGTACCTTATGGATCACAACTCCCACAGAATCTGTACTTTCCATTCTCTGGTCCTCCACAGCCCATGGTACCCCCACATCCTCACGCTGGGGTGAATTTTGTTCAACCCTCTCCCGTTAACCAATATCAAAATTTTGAACAGCTGAATACGGAAAATCCAACCCATCCGTCGAATAATGCCAAAAAGAAAGGAAGAAATAGGAACAATAACAACCAAGGTCAAGGCGGGAATCAACCCCAACAAAACCAACCTACTAGGGGCAACCAGAACCAAGGGAATCAGAACCCCCAGGGGGCAACAACAATAGGCGTCAAGGAAGAAATAACAATACTATTAAAACCACCTTCCCTTGTGCCCTTTGCGGTGAGTTCGGTCATTACACTCATCATTGTCCCCAAATCGTTGATTTTAAATGGCTGAAAGACTCAGGTAATTTACCACACCCTCCAGCACCGCCTGCCCCTCAGCAGGCCCGACAACAATACGTGCAACAACCACCCCCAGTCGTGCTACAGAATCTCATTCCGCACCAGGGTATGATAAACACCCAAAAGGACACACAACCTACCCCACCACAGTTGGGACAGTACCTCAATCCAAACAATCCCGCAAATCGTACTATTCTCCTCACCAGTGAGGAAGAAATCCTTTTGCAAACACGTAATCGTCAATACCATGCACCCGCTGAGTCTCCTCCCATTCCCCTAGAAACAAACCCAACACCAACGGGACCCCCATTGGTACTCCCTCACCCTACTTCTAAAACACCTCTTTGCATCCCTCGCATCCCCTTGCACAGGAATGTCCACAACCCCCAGGCTAGGGTGGCTCATAATTACAGTTTGGTTGACGACTTAGCACAATCCCCGACTGCCATGTCAGTCTTAGAAGTCCTTCAAACTTGTACCATTCAGCAGAAATAATTACTTTCTGCCTTGGGGGTAGTCGACCCCGCGGATACCCAACTCATCACATTTGATCTCGACAGCAAAGAAGCTCGCCTGCCCGCTCTAATCGCTTTTCAAATCCCAGTAAAAATTTGGAACACTACAGTTCATCAGTGCATCATCGATGAAGGTGCATCCACATGCATTATGTCCAAATCTGTATGGCAGAAACTTGGTTCCCCTGAACTCATACCATCTTCCATTACCTTACAAGATTATGGTGGATGACCATCGTCTCCTGAAGATCTCTTCCAAAATGTCCCCGTAGAACTCGGGAGAAAAACCATTCTCATCGACATTGAAGTTATCGATGCCCCACTTGATTATAATATCATGTTCGGTCATAGCTACATGTACGCTATGAAGGCAGTTTCCTCTTCCGTCTTTCAAACAATGATGTTCCCCCATAATGGGAAGATCATTACCATTGACCAAGTCTTGCATTATGAGCCTAACCCTTCTGCCAACATCGATAACATTCTCCCTCTCATACACATGAGTCACGACGCATACCCACTCATCAAAATGGGTCCCAAAATTTTCAAAGACCCGTCATTGTTAGGAACTTACCATGGTGCACCACCACTCCTTCATCCTTCCAATCAAGTGTGTGTTGTATCATCCAATGGAACTAACATAAAGGATACCCTTCCTCCTAGGGAGGCTTCTATCATATCTGACGTCCCACTAGTCACATAGCTCCCCCCTCATGATCCTCCTGCGAACTCATCGACTCCACCAGTCCATGATTTCACCTCTCCCGAAGGCCATATCCCAGTTTGGGAGACAGTTCCCAAAGCCATTACTCAAATACCCTTCTTCTACCCTCCACCCGGCATACAATCCTTCCAAGTATCCACAACCCTTACCCTCCCTAATATGGTGTTAGCAATTCCAGTTTGGTATTTACATCCCCCAGAGATGGTCCCTCAACCATCCCTTCCCCCCCAAACATAAGGAATACCAATGACGATTCCCATACTCACTCCCACCATACCCGCTACACCCCCACTCACTAGCCTCCCTGCCACAGCTGGGGGCAGGCGAAAGAAGAAGGAGCCCACAGCTCCACTTCCCCCACGCATCCAATTCCCTTGCATGCTATGTGAGAAAGATGGACACCAAACCAACAACTGCCCATCTCTACCCGAGTTACGGAACCTGATTCCACTCAATCAAACACCATCAACGCTCGCCATTGTAGCAAGTACTGTCGCTACCACCCCTCACTCAAGTAGTAAAGGGTTGCGAACCAAATTTTCTTGCGCTATATGTTCAAAATATGGCCATTATACACACCATTGCCCAGCACTGTCGCGCTTCCGGCAAACATTAGCCGCAGTACGCCAAAGCTTCCAAAATGAACCCAACCTAGCTACATCATCCCTACCAAAAATCACTGACATCCATTATGTCACAACTTCAGTCAATGAATATATGAGATGCCCTTGATCTCTATGTGAATCCTTAGATCATTTTACATATCAATGTCCTATGATCATTGAATATAGGCAATGCCAATTGACCCTAATTCAAACCCCTACAAAATTGATAGTTGACCTTACCTTGTCACTAGAGATTCTTCATATCATTTCTCCTGAACCCGAGGCACTCCCGACGCCTCCATGGTTCTTGGATGACTTATTCGAGGATTCACCCCCTAACCCCCCCAATTCTCCCATTCATTTCCCTATAGAAATTTTACATCCAACTACCACTAGTACTCCTCAGTACTTCGATATTTGGTTTATTTCGAGCGAACCATCGCAATCTCATTGCGTCATTCCCCCTGCTTCGTCATCACTAGGGGACAGTCACCATTATCACTCTTTACGACCCCTTGTATTCCTGCCAATTCCACTGTGACAAGGACATACTCGAAGAGTTAAACACTCTCGACTACCCATGGGATGTGCTACACCACAGAGCACTCTTCTTTCCATAGGAAGCCTCCATGCCTCCTAACCAACACCCCATATACGTGGTTGAAACCAAGGATTTTATCCCATCAGGGCATATCGACTGGTTCAAAAACTCCATTCCTGCCCCTGATGCTTTTGAAGAAGGCAACATGGCTAACATTTCCCCGACCATCAAAATCGATATTTCCATAAAAAATGGAGTCGTCGAGGAAATCACCATTGGCTTCGCTTGCACTCCTCAAGAAATCACCACCTATAAAGCCCTCTTCCAAGAATATCGAGATATTTTTGCCTGGTCATATACAGAAATTCCTGGCCTTGATCCTTCTATCATCGAACATCACATCGACACCTGGCCTGACATTACACCAATTCGTCAAAAACAACGATCACTACACCCATCCAAAGAAGTGTCCATCAAAGCCGAGATTCCCAAATTACGCGCGGCTGGGTTCATCTACCCCATCGCCTATACATCATGGGTTTCCAACCCTGTACTGGTTAACAAAAAACAGGGCACTATCCGCGTCTGCATCGACTTTCGTGATCTCAATCATGCATGTCCCAAAGACAACTTTCCAACGCCTTTCATCGATCAAATTATCGACGACTGCGCAGGCCACGAGGCTTTATCCTTCATGGAAAACCTAATTCTATGGAGGGTGATAAGACCACTAACCTGAAGCTCGTTGGTCCTGAATCGACTGCCTCATCCTCCAGAAATCTCCAAATCTCTTCTAAATACCTCTTGTCCAGTCACTCTGGCAGCAAGTACAAATGAGGTGGCAATGTGGGCCCTACAGCTATATATAGGCCTTTCCGCCAAACTTCCAACCACCATTCTGGGAGCTCCGGGTGTCCGTTCTTCGATCTGTCTTCAGCCACGGGATCAACATCCCATCATCTACATCAAGACAGTCCCTGGGCCACCTTTTATCCTTAGCCCCCACGGTGCCATTTTTCCATACCCCATCCAGGTACGCATGTTCATGTTCAAAATTATCAAATAAATTCTCGTATGTTCGATTCTCTTCAGATCTTGTTCACGTCGGGTATTTGGTTTTCATGTGTGTAGGTACTTGGTCATCATACATCAACGCAACCCATTCAGGTATATAATCAACACTGGCATGTAATCATTCCCTCTGAATCTCAATTGCATCTCTAGTCACAACCTCTAACATTTTCCTCTAGGATCCCCATCTTCGGCTCTGCAGTACCAACACCTCCATTGCATCTTAGGTACTGTCACCCAGCAGCACTCTCCCCCACATGATTTGTCCCATTCATAGCACCCTTTTTCACTTTGACACTCATGTTTTTTTTCAAACCCTTTAGGGATGGGAGTCCCAATAGTCTTACATCATGTCACGCATCAACCACATACTCCTTCTCCTCATTTTGCTATCTTTCCCACTGGACTCCCAGATTAGCTTTTCAAGGTTCTGTTTTGACTGCACCTCCGCAGTATCATGAACCCTCCATTTCATTCACAATCAGTTTTCCCCTCTGCAAATTTACCTTCATTTCACCTAACTCATAAAGAAACCCACCCATGGGGCCCCCACCCTCCACCAGTTCTCCAAGAAAATTGCGCCCTAACCGGCCCAACCATATTACATTGAGGCACCCATTTCTATATTTGTACACTCATCCCAAATTATTCTTTATTTATTTGGTACATTGTAAAAAGTTTTTGTTTCCAGCATTTACATCTCCTTTGGTCACCACCTTTGGCGACCTTCTTCCCTTTTTTAGAAAACGCAACCCATGTCACCCTTGGTTGGGGCACTCAATTCATCTACCCCTGTTAACATCGTCCATATACTCCAAGTATCCCACAGGCCACTTACCTCTTCCCTCTGAGTTTGTTCACTTTGTCCCACCTCTGGCACAACTTATCCCATGTCTTGTTGTCTGCCTGACACTCGACCAAGTTAAACAGTTGCGGCCACTTATACCTCACATATACCCCCAACCAAGGGCAGTCTTGAGTCTTCCTACATCTTGAATTCATCCATGTACCTCCTCCAGTTCCTAACCTCACCTAGTAAATGTCACGAAGCCCTTTGCTTCTTGGAGTCGCGTCCCCCTTTTTGTCAACATCATCACAGTTTCCAGAAGGGCGATAGTATCTTGACTCATTACCTTTCCAATGAGAGATCTCGAACGGCACAGGGAGAACCACAATTGCTCCCTGCTATCGTTGACCCTCGTAACATTTGACTTCAACACTTTCTCATGTTACAGTGGGTCTTACTTTGCGACTATTGCAGTTATTTATTATATTTTTCGAATACCTCTAAACTTGGCTAGGCTATCAATTCCTACAGAATCCATGATATTTCTTACAGATGTCACTGCCTACTGTTCAGAGTATGTTCCTTCGTAGATTTGTATTTTTCCTTTATCGCGATTTCCCCTGAGGTCACTACAGTTGTCTACATCAACACACCATTCCTTTTTGAGTTACATGACACGAGCATGGGGCATGCCCTCCTCATTTGTACACAGTTTATTTTTACACACCTTATGGAAGGTTGGGTTCTATAGGTCCCCTTCTCCCTCCAAAGGGTAACTCTTGACAATCCCACTATTTCTCTCTCTTACAACGACACTCTTAGTAGAAGAAACATTGATGAATTTCGGCTATATGTATGCTCCTAACCTCATCCATTAGGGGGCATTTGATATCATTGAAATTTCGTCTGCAAATGGTTACAATAATTCAGCATCGCCAAACAGTTATGAGGTCACCCATGGACCAAAATTACCACAAAATAATTTCCAAAGGGACAAAAACTATACAACCATTGACAATATTAAAGTGTGTTATGTCTACACAGGGCGTGCATGCACATGCGCAAGACAGAAATGCAGGAAAAGCGCACATGCGCCTGATGCGCGAATGTGGTCGCTAAAAGCCACGCACATCTGAAAATGAAACATTTATGAGAGTGGTCGGCCTCCAAACCACTTCTGGTTCAGCTTCCAAGTTGATTTGACACTCAAATCTGGACTAGATCCGACTAGGTGGCTGGTCAAAGACCTAAAAATTCCCTAATTAGCCTCTTTCCACACTACAAGCTGGTTGTACAATACCTCAAAGAGGTGCTGTAAAAAGGCCATGGGTGCACTTCATTTTTTAAGGAATTCAATAGAAAAATTATGTTGTTATTATTCTCTTGAGGAATCCTCTATTCTCATCAAGAGTATACTAGCACCATTATATTGGGCAATCCATCTCACCCCTTGAGTGGATTAGCAAAGAATTATTTCACCATTTTCATTCAAAGTTGTAGGAAGAGCTTATTTGTGGGGGTCCAAGAGCCCTCCCTTGGAGGAAGAAGGGACTCATAGTCCTCTTTCTTCTTGGTGTTTTCTTTCACTGATATAAACCTTACCATCGATGACATGGGTCTTATTGTTTCTTTTGTCCTTATGTCCCTATGTTCATTAGTTTAGTTGTTATTTTATTTCTTAGTTTAATTCTTAGTTGTTCTTTTATATTTCTTTCTCTAACCCTTTTCCTTACAGCTGTCCTGCTTAGAAAACCCAACTAAGCTTGCAAGCACCTCTATTTTTCTCATCTAGGTGGAAAAAGAGGTGCAACAAAAGGGAACACATACTTGATGGAGTGCATGCAGCTTCATGGGCAACATGTGTCATCCCAGGCACATGCAATTTAACCCAATAATTGAGTTGTGATGGGGGTTCATCCTCCATTCTTCCGTCAGTTGTCTAAACCGTGTTGCCTCTACGTATGATCATTGCATACCTCACACAGCTCTGAAACCCAAAATTGTGAGACCTCTGTGATCGACTAGTGTATTCCCATGAATTCCATATGGTCTCTGTGTTTGGCCTCCATCATCGACCTCTGCATAATTTTCTTGTCATGCATCCTGAGACCGGTAATCCATGGATTGATCCATGTCTCATGTGTGTCCTATGAAACCAATTTATCTACACTGCAAATCTGAGTTTGTGATTAACCGTTTGGGTTGTTGTCTTCTTTGAAATCTGAGCATACCGTAATTGTCTATGTCGTGTGTGTTATAATTGTGGGTTGTTGTAGCCATGTAGTCCCTTGGTTGAGTGTGATTGGATACCATCATTTTTTCCTTACTGAGCCTTACTATTGTCCTCCTTGTGTTGGAATGGAGCTGAAGAAGTAGGTTTTCAAGCATGTGTGCAACACTCTCTCCAGGTGAGGGAGGTGGTTGTGGTTGAAGACTGCAGGTTGTTAGGCATGTGAGCGATTCTCTCTAGGTGAGAGAGTGCATGGAGGAAGTGAGAACTCCTGGAAGGGGTCCTGTAGCTGCCACAAAGCTCGGAGAATTCCAGTCTGGCTTGTTGTTGAAGCCCAAGACAAGGGAGGCTTAGCAGCTGAAGGACTGTCCCAATGATAGTGAAGGTGTATACTCATGGGGTGGGACAGACATGTGGGGAATGAGAGTCTATGAGAAGTGAGCATAAGTGGCTCATGGGAGAGAATCCATCCTCATAAAATGTGTGTCTTCCTATTGACCTTGCCTAGCCTAGGATTCCCTTGCCCGGTGGAGCTTAGTCCCAGCTCGGGGGTGACCTATTGCTGAGAGTGATGAGCAACGCGGTCTAAGCTTGGGAGGTTCGTGGAAGGTATGCACACAGTTGGTGGTGTTATTCCAGTTGAAAGATAAATATAATGTGTCTTCTTAATTTTATGTTATGCATAATGTTGGAATGTTATCATGTGTTCCATTGCATGTATGAATTGTTGTTAATTATATTTAAATTTGAATGGTAACAATAACTCTATGTTAAAATGTGTTAATTTGATTTAATGCATATTATATTTATATGTGAATATTCTGCAGTAGTGTCATTGCCCGGTCTTTGTGGAGGCCAGGGATGCTACAGTTTGGTATGACAGCTAAGTCAGAGCTTAGTAGTGGCATTGCCCAAGCCTGTTGATGGTCGGGGATGTTACAAAATGGTATCAGAACTTTAAAGGAAAAGTTAAGGTTTTGTTGGTAGTTTTGCCCGACCTAGTGATGGCTGGGGACGTTACAGGGTTAGCCCTAAAATAAGGAAAGTGATTTAAAATGGTTAGAAGGTAACCCCTTGAGGAAGCTACATAAAAGTATAAATAAGAGGCAAAGCTCTCTCATTTAATTACAATTGAGCATATTGAATATCTACAAGTGACTGAGGTAACCAAAGGATATCTAAGGATAATTTCAGAGGGAAAGTGAAGTAAATAAGGTCGAAATTCAAGGGATGATAATATATTTTGATGATGTTTTCTAAGGTATGTTATTTACAGGTCATCTCACCATTTTCACAATAACTTTTTTTCTAGAATGATTCATACCGCAAAATTTGGAGGTCGTTGAGGAAACATATCCAAGTAGTTGTGATACAAATTTCATCTTATGGGTCGTTGTATTTTTCGTGGAAAATAGGGTTTGTGGTTAGTCCTGAAACTAGTCTAAAACATGTGTTTCCGGTAAAAACGTCATAAATTCTTCATAACATATCCAAATTCAATAAGACCAAATGTATTGGTTAGAATACAGTCTTTAGTATTCTGTGTACCATTTTTATATCCATACAACAAATCTTATGTGTGGGGCACACTCCACAATTTCACTCTCTAGAATAAGCCATAATTCAACAAGGTATGTCATTTTTGCTATAACTCTTTTTCTGAGAGGTTCCAAGTAGTGAAACCTGGAGGAATTGCATAAAAGACATTGAAGAACATTGTGTACTATTTTTAGATCTTATGATTATTTCAAGTTAGGGTTGTTGACTAATCCAAAATTAGTCATGTGAGACTAAAGTAAAGTTTGATGAAAATGCTAGTCTCTTGTTGCTAGAGTTAAGGAAGGTTTGCAGGTATGTAATCATATACACTAGGTCTATTACAGAGTTACAAATCAGATTTGGATGATGAAATTGATGAGGGATTTTGGTCTAGGTACATGTTGGGTACATGGTTGGCACATACACGAGTTGTATAGTTGATGATGTTGGTACATCTTGATGAGTCATAGTTTATGTGTATTTGATGCATGATTAGTACATATTTTGTGCATGGTTTATGCACTCGTTGATAGTATAGGTTGAGGTACAGGTTGGTGCATGGTTGATGCACTTGTTTATGGTACAGGTTGATTACAGGTTGTTTGGTACAGGTTGATTACAGGTTGTTTGGTACAGGTTGATTGGTGCAGGTTTACAATAGTATATATCATAGTGATAGTGTGACAATTGTTCCATCATTATACTTATATTTCAGTGCAGTTGGACGGGGAAAGAACAGGTGGTTGTAGCCACCTTCTGGTTGTAGTCGGAGACCATAGGGGGTTGTAACCTCCTTCTGGTTGTAGCCAGAGAATTGGGGAGTTGGAGCTTCCCTCAGGTTGTAGCTTGAGAAACTAGGGTGTTGGAGCCTCCTTCTAGTTGCAGCTGAAAAACAAAGGAATTTGGTGCTTCCAATTAATGTAATTATTAAAGGCATACAAGAAAAATCATTCTGTGGTTTTCTCTCACTTTGGGTTTCCATGTAAAAACACCGGTGTACTGTGTATGTGTATGATTGTTCATTTTTTCATTGTTTATTTACTCTGCAACTATTGGATGATAATGCTACATTGATATAACACTTACATTTTGTGGTTAAAAAGGATTAAATTGTTCTATTACTGATTCACCCCCCTCTCAGTAATCCAACAAAAATTTGAGGTTGTGTTTGGGACTTTAATCTCAATATTATGATGAGATTGACATATCTTAACATTTGAGGTTGAGAAATAAGTTAGCAATACATTATAAGCCCCAAGGGTTAGCTCGATTCGTAGATGCTCTTGTATGAAAGTTCAAAAAGGTCTTGGGATCAAATCTCATTGAGTCCCTCAAAGTTACCTATGAAAGGCACAAGGTTGGGTGAAGCACATTAGCTCTCATGGACATTTAGAAAGGTTACTATGTGAACTATCCAAGGACTTGTGCATATCTAAAATAACCTTGGAAGCTATCCTTGCTTTCCTCACACATGAGATAGGCTAGAAAACTAATGTAACATACGAGTATATGACATAGACTCTTCTAGACCCATTCTCCATGGCTAAAAACACCTCTTAAACAAATATCCAAGGGTTAACTCGATGGGAAAATGTTGTTATATGAAGGCTCAAGGAGGTCTTGGGATCAAATACCATTAAGTCCCTTGGGGTCACATGTGAAAGGCACAAAGTTGGGTCAAGAACACTAACTTTTGTAGAGATCTGGAAAGACTCCAACATTAACCATCTAGGGGTTTGTGCATGCTTGGAAAAACCTTGGGAGTTATCCTTTCTTTCCTCACAAGCGGAGATAAGATATAAAACTACAACAACCCATAGATATATGACACAAACTCTTCTACACCCATTGTCAAGGGATAAAAATGCCTCTTAAATGAATCCAAGGGGTTAGCTCAACTAGTTGTTTCTGGTATTATTGGGCATTTGGCTAGTTCTAAGCCAATAGGTGCCTCGTTTGAATCTCCCTGGGTGAGGCATACTAATATATGCTAATGGGTTTACTAAGGATTCCATCCACAAATGTGTACTCCGAGTGAATCCTAAGCTTTGTATTGTAGAATAGATTCGATGTCAAATCTTTATTTAAAAGTTGAGAGGATCCATAGGTCTCTTCCTTTCTACTTGAATAATAAGGTAGTAACATAAGAGGTCCCAAATGGAATTGGTTTTTGAAGTATGTAACAAATTCTTCCGAAATTGAGTGTAATGTCTCCTCCCAATTGATCGTGATGTGGGGGTGACTAAATAGCCTATATGACTCCCATAGGCTATAGTCAAAAAGGAAAAAAAGGGAGTCAAGGAGGTGTCAGGAGGTAAAAATATTGTCAAACCATAAAAGTGACATTAAATAAAATAAAAAATTATATTTAAATGGAATTGGAAGGAAAGATAAAGTGAATATTTGATTTTGTCAAATTGGTGGAAAGATCTAGAAGGTCCAAAGGAAGGATAAATAGAGGAGAAACCCTTACCCTTGGCATTATGATTTTTTATCTTATTGAGTTCTCTTTGTAGCCAACATTTTTGTTGGGGTTTTTGGAAAAACCCTTCCATTGCAGGTTTAGTTTCGATGATGCAATATCTACCCTATCTAGACAAAAGGGGGGATTCATTCAGACTCCTCATTTGAGTTCATTGTGGTTTGTGTCTCTATTCTGGAGAGATCCTGGAGACTTATTAGTTCGCATAAGGTGTTTGCAGCTATATTCAAGAGGAAACCCTTCAGCAGATCTATCGACATTAAGAGGGTTTCGCACAATTGTGATAGAAGGAAACCCCATGGATCAAGCATGATTTGTCCTGCGAGGCCCCACTAGATGCCTCACTATGATCTCATAAGGCTCTGTCAACATAGGACTATAGGAATGATGTTGAGCATCAGTGGTCGGGGTAAGTAGGAGGAGTCTGAGACCGTACAAGCATAGAAGGATTCCTCACTGGTTGAGGAAATTTGGCATCATCATCATCAGTTGTTGTTGTGTCTTTGCCAGTTTCTACAATTTCATTGCAACCAATAGATTATGTGTAGGAGGGTTTGGAAGTTGTTGTTACAGCCAGTAGAATTCTTGTATTGTGTGGTTTTGATTTTTCCATCCATAATACAAATGCCATGGTTAAATCCTTTATTTAATGTGTAATGGTTGTATGAGACATGCTTAGTTTGATAACATTTGCAAATTGTTTGATAAAATAACTCAAAGAAGAAGAATAACTTGGTCATCAAATATATATTCCCCATCTACCATGGTTGGTTACATTACAGTGGTATCAGAGCTGGTGATTCTGTCAGCCTGTGATTCCTAGAAGAAAAGGGCATGGGGGACAAACCTCTCAAGAATCGTCGAAAAAAGAAATGGAAGTAAATCACATAGAGAAAAAGCTAGAAGAAGGCATGGGGTACCATGGTGAAGACTGAGTCTCGTGGCTGTTGGAATCCATGGTCAATGAGTAGCAAAAGATGGTTGTTGAGCAACGACAATGACATTATTCCTGACACAGTTCTTGACTAACACTCAAGAAAATCAAAATGTTGGAGGCTCAAATGGGAATCAGTTATAGGGAAGCCATATAGGAATTAGAGATTATACAGAAGGAAATAATAGCGATACCCTAACCTAGAATAGGAGCCTAAATATCCTTAGGCCTTGATTACCACAATTCCTAACAAAGCATCCTATGGAGGCACTGGAGAAACTAGATCATGGGTTTGATATTAACACCTCATATACGAAGTACGAGACGGTGCATGAAGATATCCTTGAGAAAGTTTCCTAAAAATACTTGTGTGAATGATCTAAAAATGATCTTTAAAGACTTGGTTGAGTTTTAAGCATGTGTTAAATTACCACTTAAGAATTAAGAAAAGAAGAAGATCTTAATGAAACAATATTGCAGCCATCAGAAAGAATGCAGATCAGAAAGTAAACATAAGGAACAACAAACCACAACAACAAGATTGATAACAAAGTTCGACAATGTGCCTATGTCTCTGGGCCTTTGTCTCATTAGGGGAGGATTTTTTATTAATCTTCAATGTTGCAAATTACATCAAAAGTATCTCAAAAGGATTACAAACTAGTTTGGTTGTGTTCTTATTGAACTCAAGAATCCAACACAACTGACGACACTAAAAAAAGGTTGAGCATAGATCCCCAAAATGGCCTCCAAAGTTCGCTTCCTCAATGGCTTCCCTACATAAAAATGGATTAGGATTCATGAATTCTTCAACATTTCTCCTATTATAAACTCCCAAAAATGCTTTGTTTATATAGGATTTTGGTTGGGGATCCTATGCCAACTTCCTCCCCAGATCTATCCTCAAATCGGGCTCCAAATCCCCCAAAAATGGGCAAAATCATCCAAAATCAACATAATAATAATAATAATAAAACATACAATATAGTTTAAAACTCAAAAATGGAAAATATATACATTAGCTCCTTTGAGCTCGGCTCCTAAACGTATGGGTTGCTACCATATTTTCTTGGGTTCGGTGCTTAACCCCTGCCCCCAGTCAAATCCTCTTCTTTATCATCCCTTGGTCTTATGTGCGTGGCCATGTGTGTAGGCACCACTCCAAACAACCCCACACTCCACTCTTGGATGGTCGGGCTAGCCCCCCGCCGACTGTGGCTTATCCCCACAAATCCACCACACATCAACTTAAAAGTAAATGTCGCCACATGTATAACAAGAACCATGTGTGGCTCGGGTTGTTGGCACTTGTTCTGAATATTTGGGTTATGGAGGAGTTCGCATGGTTGAATCTTGTGGAGGAAAAACAAATTTTTGAACCGGCCCACATTGGCCAAATTTGGGGTGCCACATGGCACCCTCTGATTGGGCCACATGTCAACCTCTGATTGGACTGTATATTCTAGTCACCAACATATTCAGCTACCTAGTCAACAGTGCCATGTCACTATTGTACCTTCCACGTCACTTTGCCAATGCATCTACCCGGTCAGCGTCGTACAACACGTGTCAAGCCTAGAGCTTGCTACTTGGCCCCACATCACCATGTTGTATTGTACAATCATTCACTCAGTCAATGCCATGTCACTACCACCTATAATCGATACTGCCACGTATTGAACTTTCATTGGGCCATGTCAGCATCCGTACAATCACGTGTCGCTTCCTACAGTGCCACGTGTCACCTTCGTACGATGCCACGTGCCACTTTTTTACTAGTACACATCATGCCTGAAAATGCCAAAAATGAGTGACACATGTCACCTCCTCATGTTTCCATGTGTCCCTGATGACGTCACCTAACATATCATGCTGATGTCAGCAGTATGGCCTGTTGATAGTTGACTTTTTTTGCATGTTTGGGAAATCGATCAAAACGCGATAACTTTCGCATACGATGTCCATTTTCGGAAAAAATATATGGTCGGAATCGACACGATGAGATCAACGCAATAGCGTTGGTTTCGTCTGATTATGATAAATTTGATCTTTATGCCTTCCTGGATCCATTTTGGATCATGCCTCCCCACTAAGACCTTTTATTCCTTCAAAAGGATATCAACCAGTCATCAAGTGCGGGAAAGGATACCCCACTTGTCCTTTGTCTTTAAACTCTATCCTATGCACCTGTCACATCATAATCAATTGAAAAACAATTGTTGGATGAAGACCTAGTCAGGAGAAAGGCTATTTACGGGAAGAGAGGCAGGAAAGGAGGAAAGTACAACTGGAAGGAAAAGAAACACGTGTAAGGGAAGCAGATGCTAGGGTTAGGGTTTTTGTAATTTATTGTAATGGCTGATGAGCCAAGAATATAAATAGGTAGTACTTAGAGGAAGACGGGGGGGAGATATGGATGAACATAGGAGAGAAATACTGAGGGAGAGGGAGAGGAGAACTGTATTATTCTGTAAGATGGTGAGCTAGAGGAGCAATGAGTGACTCGATCACGAGGGTTAGATTGCAAGTTGAGGAGCTTTGTGCGATCTAATCAGCCTCACGGGGATTGAGGAGCCCATTGAAGAGAGTAAGATCTAAGATTGTAAACACGTGCGATGTGACATATTACTGAACCATAATAAAGAGCTTGAGAGCCATATCTTTGTGGGCGTATCCCATGAGGGGGTGAACCACGGTAACACCTATGTTATGTGAATGAATGTGTGCATCTTTATTGCTCTCAAGTTGTGAATGTTAGATGAATGAATTAACTAGTTGAATCTAGTATTTCAAATGGATGAATAGAATTACTACTATAATTACATGTTAGACTAAATAAAGAAATATTATAGAGTACAACTACAGATATCCACTCATTCCCAGGTTGCAAACATCTGAGTAGTGCAGCCACCCATAGAGCTATCATAGGTCAGACTGCACAGTACACTCTGTGTGTTGCGTTGCCTTCTAGTCTACTAGAGGGGCCGATAGTTTTAGAGGGATTTTGTTAGGAGCTTATCAAATCTGAAACAGGGACAATCTATCAGAGTAAGGTAGGATCAGAATAACCAATAAATAATCCTAAGTAAAAGAGTAGACAAAAACCAACAAATGGTTATGTTGTCAGTTGGTTGGAACAGGATGGGAATTGAGTATATGAGATTTGTGGAAGACGTGTCAAAATAATGTTAGAATAGACGATATGACATTGAGAGAATGAGAATCTAAAAGGGGATGTTGAGACCGTGGAATCCAACGAAGGCACAGATAGAGAGCTGGTTGAAAACAAAGGAGCTGAAGTTTGCGCAGAAATATAACAGAAACCCGAAGTTGACACCGCGCAAATATCTGGACAAGTACGTATTCAACGACTTGCATGAAGTATTTTTTTTTATTATTTCCCGCATGTGTTCCATGAGTGGAAAAAAGGTTTAAAGACAACCATCCTACAAACTGGATCAGATAGCTAGAGTGGAATCTTGTAGAGATCACTTAGTTACAACAAGTTGATAATAAGTTTACGTGGGCAATAGACTTCTGGTTAGACAACATTGTTGTAGGATTTATCACATAATTTGTAGTAGATACAGTGAAGTCTTATAGTGCGATAGAGAAAGAGTTTTTAAAAGGACCTCGAGGTAGGTATATTAGATTGTTATATACTTCTATTAATATATTACTATATAACAGAGGTGTAATGACAATGGAGTCAGAAAATTAAACTTCCATGCATGCATGGGGGAAGGGGGGAAGCATTGATAGGAGAAGGACAAATGGAAGGGGAAATGGATAAAGTAAAGAAGGAGGAGGCCTTGGACCCAATGGATGAAGACCAAATAAAGTGGATCATGGAAACAACTGGAAGAATGCGTAGTGGAGTATCTTATCAATATAATATGAACACCAAGAAGAGAGACGTAGCCACGAGGGAGGGATTGGAAAGTGATGAAGAAGAGGTAGAGGATCTTCGAGCTGTGGAACAGATTGAGGAAATCCTTCGCGCGACATATGAGAGGAATATGGGATGTCCAAGATAATTTATAGAAGGCAACACTCCTATCCATATCAGTGTTATTGTGGAACCCATAAACCCATGTGCGCCTAATACACCAAGAAGAACACCACCATTTAGACAACCAAATTTCAGGAGAAGGAAGACAACAAGAAGTACATATACACAAGGAACAACAATTGGGGGAGACATTTTAGGAAGCATTAGTCAAGTATCCACACCACGTGGAGGTAGTATTTCAACATTCAGGATGGAAGAACATGATCCCACCATCAGGTTACCATAATTTAAAGGAGAGGCGTCGGAGGACCCAGAGAAGCACCTGTTTATTTGTGAAAAGGTCTGGGAAGTGAAACAAATCACATATGAGGACACTAAACTTTCACAATTATATATCACACTAAGAGATCATGCACTAGATTGGTACATGATTTTAGCCACAAACAGTCCACCAAGGACAACTAGAACTATTGGAAATATCAAAAAGTTGTTGATAAATGAATTCAAGAAGCCCAGTTCAGAGGATCAATACATAAATGAGATGATTGATATTAGACAGAAACTGGGAGAATCTATATGGGATATTGACCAGAGATTCAAACGATTGAAGGGAAAGCTAAACTATGTCATGACAGATATGAAACATAGGCATTTGTTCGTCAATTCACTGCTACCACACTTGAAATACCCTTTGCGACATCAGAAGTTTCAAAAACAAGCAGAGGCTCTACAGGCAGCCCTACAACTAGAAGAGAACCAATATCAGAAGACAGATCCAACCATAGAGGAGATGAAGGAGGATCTGAAGAACTTAAAATTCCAGCTAAACTAGAACAAAGGTAAGGACAAAAGAGAATTTGTTTGGTGTACCACATGTAGGACAGAAGGACACCATAAGAATGAATGTCCAACATTCATGCAGTACATGGCATCAGGAATTCCAAACCCATTTCCAATAGGAGGACTATGGTGTGACATATGTAAGAAACATGGGCATGATCCATATCACTTCCCAATGATGCAGAAGTACCAGACAGTACCTAAGAGTTAATATTGAAACTTTTTCAAGTCAGTAGGCCATGATGACAAATATTGCAGGACCATGGACCTCATGAGGGAAATAACATAAGATGCTTATAGGCTGTAGGAAGAAATGATGAATGGGCAAGCCACACCACAATTAAACCAAGTACCATCCCTGTATAACACTGCACAACAACATTATAACATTGCGCAAAAACAATACAACACTACGCAGCCGCATTACAATACTGCGTAGCCACATTGTAATCTCGTGTAGTATAACTAGGAGCCCTAGTATAATGCATCGAAAGGAGATCAAGTTGGCTACAGAGGAGGAGGAAGAGGAAGAGGAGGCTTTGGAAGAGGCAGAGGACCATTGGTATGCCACAACTATCAACAACCAGGACACTATGCAAGAGAGTTTCCACTTCCACGTGTGACGTGTATGTATTGTCTCATATCAGATCATGACACGAAATAATCTCCTACACTATTGGGGAAGATCCAAGAAAAGAGAAATCAAAAAAATCAGAATGTTCAGTAGATTTCAGCGGAAGCAAGGGATGAATGAAGAAACATCAACATAGTTACGCAAGGAGGATCTAAGACAGGAAACAAAGCAATAAGACAAGATCCAACACAACACTAATGGGTGAAGAAGAATGTTGAACCAAATAAGAAGTTTGATGCGCAGAACGAAAAGGATATATTCAAGCAGGCCAGATAAGAATTCATGAAGCCATACATTGCATCAACATCAACTGCATAGCATAATAAGTAATTACCAGCGTACGAGATGCCTCCATCGTTGGATCACACCAAAAAAGCACAACCCCTGGGACAAGTAAGTACGATTAAAGGTTTTTTGCAATCCTCTGTTAAACTACTAAACTATCCATCATTTGATAAAGTATTACAAAATATGCTAGAAAGATGTAGCATAGAGGCGGAAGGAAATCTAGAACAAAAAACAGTTAATCATCTACATACAAGGAGGATAACAAGCAGAGAATTCATATTGAACGCCAACATTGGAGATTTCAACATGGGAGATACTATACTAGATTTAGGATCCGAATTAAATTTCATACCCAAGAAGATATGGAAATGTATGGGAAAACCCACATTAGGATATTCACCAGTTCAGTTGAAACTAGCAAATCAACACAAAGTTCTACCAATTGGAAGACTAAAAGGGGTGACAATAGATCTGGATGGAGTGTGCACTAAAGCCTACTTCAAAGTAATAGAGATAGTGGATGGCACAACACCTTATCTAGCATTTCTTGGATTGGATTGGGGGTTTCACAATCAGGCCATAATCAACTTAAAAATGAGTAAGATGACATTTGAGTCAGGTGAATACAGATTCATCGCGCCATTGGATCCATCAGAAGGGGAAATGTTTGTAGAACCTACTTGCTTAGACCTAGAGGAAATTAACTAGTTGTACATAACAACTGCACAAGAAGAATATTATGTGAACCCAACTGCATATGGGGTACTTAGTTGGCGAAGCATCACCTCATGTGTGTCAGACTCAAATAAAGGCTTATAAAATTGGCAGCAGAGGTTACACAAAGTCTCCACAAGAAGATGTGCAAGAATAGACCGCACAATAAGATGGGTAGGTATGAAGATAAGGGAACCTCCCAGATTCTATCGGGTGAACGACTTAGAAGCATTATTAACACAATAAGAATATAAAGTGTTAGAAAATCAGAGGCACTTATCCCTGGATATAACACTCAAGTCAACACTTGCAAGATGATGGGGTGCGCATAAAGAGATAGTTAAGGATTGGTACCAATGTAAGAGGTTACTGTGCATCAGGTTTGGCGCATAACAGGGAAGCAACCAACTGTAGAAATATGACGAACAGGGGGCACCAGAAGAACACTTGGAGAAGTGCAGAACACTATGGAGGATGACACCACCAGAAGAATGGCCTCACCATTTTATTCACACATTATAAGGGATTCCAGCAAACTGGTATACAGACCAGGAATTACACGAAGGAACTACAAACTGGACAATATTACAACAGAACTTTAGAGTCACTTTCTTGTTTGAGCATAAGAAACCCAACATAGACTCGGCACTTAAACGAATCAGAGGGGTGATATTCATCAAATAAACGGAAGTTGAACTCATGACAGAAGAACAATACCATAACCGACATACAATAAAAGAACTATTGTCATGTTATCATGTGTAGGAAGAAGCACCAGATGAAGATGATCCGCGAAACATTCAGATTGCAGAAGTTGAAGGTGAAAGAGAAGTGGAAGGTCCACCTATGGAATCAGAAGTATTTTTTGTGCTGATCAAGGTTAATAAAGTCAACATTGGGACAATTGAGAATACCAAAATGGCCAGCATTGGAGACTACTGGGATGGGCAAATAGTGGAAAGAATAACAGAGTTATTGCGCGAGTACAATGACTTGTTCCCAACAACATTCACAGAAATGAAAGGCATAGCAGGAGAGCTAGGTGAAATGAAGATACCGCTTAGATCTGAGGCAAGTCCGATCAGACATAGACCATACATACTAAAACCTATATATAAGAAAAAAGTCAAAGCTGAAATTGATAGGATGTTGGAAGCTGGAATCATAAAACTTGTAGAGGAATCTGAATGGGTAAGCCCTATGGTAGTTCAAGAGAAAAATAGGGAGGGATAAGGGTATGTGTCGACCTGATGAAGTTGAATGATGTGTGCCTACATGACCCGCTCCCTACTCCTTTCACAGATGACGTGTTGGAGAACGTAGGAGGATATGAAGCTTATTCATTCACTGATGGATTCTCAGGATACCATCAGATCGAGATAGCTCCAGAAGACAGGTACAAGACCACTTTTTCCACAAAATGGGGATCCTACCAGTACACAGTCATGCCATTTGGACTGAAGAATGCACCATCAATATTTTCTAGAGTATTCATAGATGCATTCAAAGAATTCATCCACCAATTTCTAGAGGTATATCTGGATGATTGGACAGACTATAGCCTATTGAAAGACCATGTAGGGGTGTTGAGGATGATTTTATAAATATGCAGGAAGTTCCAGATATCATTAAACATTAAGAAGTGCATCTTTGAAACACCCATTGGGATACTATTGGGCCATATAGTATGCAAACAAGGCTTTCTAGTAGATCCTGCC
This sequence comes from Picea engelmannii, assembly GCA_009831015.1. Classification (NCBI taxonomy): domain Eukaryota; kingdom Viridiplantae; phylum Streptophyta; class Pinopsida; order Pinales; family Pinaceae; genus Picea; species Picea engelmannii. Next base: position 147,379 of record ML813692.1, read on the forward strand.
AAGATCGCAGTAATTGTTAATCTACCACCACCAAAATCAATCTGTCAATTAAGAGAAACATTGGGACACACATGATACTATAGGAAATTTATAAAAGGGTATGCGCAGATCACTGCAACAATGGAGAAATTGTTAATAAAAGACAACAAGTTTCAGTGGAATGAGGATTGTCAGTGAGGATTGGACACCCTGAAAGAGAATATGGTAATCACACCAATACTAGTATTCCCAAACTGGGAAAAGACATTCCAAGTGCATGTAGATGCATCAGCCATAACACTGGGAGCTATTCTGGAGCAGCCATGAGTAGGAGAATTGGACACTCCTATAGCATTTGCTAGAAGAAAACTATCAGAATCAGAGCAGAATTACAATACCACAGAGAGAGAAGGATTAGCTATGGTCTATGTGCTTCAACAGTTCAAGAATTAATTATTGGGAAAACATTTCAAGATGTTTACATACCATTCATCTCTCAAATTCCTCGTCAACAAGCCAATATTGGGGGGAGAATTTGTAGATGGTTATTGTTGTTCCAAGAATTTAACCTCAAAGTGATAGTCAAACCAGGGAAGTTGAATGCAAGACCTGATCACCTATCAAGGATCACTAAGGGAGAGGAACCTATGAATCTAGAGGAAAAATTTCCTAATGCACAGTTATTTTCAGTCCAAGTAACTGATGAATATTTCAAAGACATCATTCAATACTTAAGTATAGGGACTGCACCACAAGAAGTCAACACTGTGTAGAAGAAAAATATGGTAGTCAGGGCTGCAGACTATCAATTGATTGCAGGACACTTGTACAATATGGGTGCAGACAACATCTTGAGAATATGTGTACTAGAACATGAAAGATCTCAGATTTTAGCAAAATCCCATGAGGGAATAACATGAGGACATTATGTAGGCAAAGCTATCGCGCATAAGGTATTGCACACAGGACTATGGTGGCCTACTATTCACAGGGACTCGAAGGACTACTACCATAGATGTGATGTATGTCAGAGGGTTGGTAAAACGAATAGACAGGACGAGATGCCCGACCACAAGTAACCTTGTAGGTATTCGAAAAATGGGCAATATATTTTGTGGGACCAATTAATCCACCAACAAAGAGATCAAGAGAGAGGTACATTATTACTGCAATAGAGTACTTAGCAATATGGGAAGAAGCAACACCGATAAAATATTGCAGCACAGAGACCGCATCACATTTCTTGTCGAGAAAGTGATCACTAGATTTGGTTGCCCACAGATTTTGATGAACAACCAAGGCACTCACTTCATTAAAAAAACTATTAAGGCAATGACTGGGGAGTTTGAAGTTTATCATCAAAAGAGAAAACTATACCATCCTAAAGCCAATGGCATAATGGAAGATTTTATAAGATCCTTGAGAATACACTGACAAAGATATGCAACATCAATAGGGACGATTGGGACTTGAAGATACCAGCAGTACTGTGGGCATACAGGACCACATGCAAAAAATTCACAGGGAAAACACCATTCAGATTGGTTTATGGACAAGAAGTGATGGTGCCATTAGAGTTTTTGGTACCTAGTCTACATGTAGAAACAAATACAAACATGACAGAGCGAGGTGTAGTACAAGAAAGGATAAGTCAGCTAATGATCATGGAAGAAAATAGGATTCTAACAGGGTTTTCCAAGAGGTACAGAAAGCAAGGGACAAAGCTTGGCATGAGAGACATATCAAGAGGAAAAATTTCAAGGAGGGAGACCTAGTCTTGGTGTACGATAGTAAATCTCTTCAACACCTAGGAAAACTCAGAATGCATTGGTTGGGACCATATTAAGTAAA
>ML813693.1:0-22330 GCA_009831015.1 Picea engelmannii
AAGATAGTTTTATTGTTGTTGTAGGATAGATAGTCTTTTTCTTTGGTAGATTAAAGAGCAGTTTTCTTATCATAGATTAAAGGTTAGTTGTTAATTCTTCTTTCTTTCAATTAAATAGATTTCCTTTTATGAATTAGAAATAGTTGTATTAAGAATAAAATTCACTTGTCTCTTAGTTAGTTGCTTATTGAAGTAGTCTTACTTAGTTTACTTGTTGTAGAAGTTATCCTAGGTCTTACTAAGTTTACTTGTTGTAGAAGTTATCCTAGGTTAGTTAGTTGTTTACCTGCTTTAATAGGTTGATTGCTTACTTGTCTATTCTTTCTTTGATAGTATAATTGCTTGTTTATTTACTTTCTTTCATAGGGTAGTTGTTCATTGAATTTAGGTAGGCTAGTTAAAGTAGTTTACTGTTGCTATGTGTTTATTGTTCTGCTTAAATAGTTGCTTTTGGTTATTGTTATGATTGAACTAGTCTGATTCAAGTAGAGTTTTCCCTTGTTTTCCTAGAACTATCCATCGATCCTTGGTCCAAAAGTACTTAGGTTACATAGTTTAAAGTTTCTTAGTAGGTTTTGATCATTAGATGGCTTTGCTTGAATATATTAGCCATTAGATAGCCACTTCCTTAGTTAGACTATAATACTACCAACCCTTCTACCTTGGCATATATTTTGCTACAACTCTAAGTTTACTTACCCCAAGTTGACAATTTTGATTGAGGGTTTTTAGTCTGTTTTTAATGCATATAGAACACACATAATTTTTGGTTCCATTGCCAGGGAGTTGTCTCATGGTAGGAAGTAGTTAGGAAATAGATCATTCCTAGACCTTAGCATTAGATTGGTGGCGGGGGAACTTTAAGATGAGAGGTAAGAACCTATGCATCTGCTATTGCAGGCTCCCCCAAACCTAATTGTATTTTTTCTTTTTGTTTTTATTTTCTTTCATGAATAGACATAGAGATCCAAAAGGTAGATACATTAAATCTAAACCAGACCTTTCAACCAAGGTTCCTTCCAATCTTTTTGGGGGAAGGAACATTCCACTTATAACTTCCACAGTCTGATACTGAAAGAAAGGAGTTATCTCAACTCAATGAGCTAAAATAGTCTCTGAAGAGACTAACACAGAGAGCACTATAGAACAAGAAATTGAAGCATCAATCATATTGGGACAGGAGGCAAGACCACTCGAGCCTTCTGCAAAACCAAACCATATAGCCTTTTCTTTTACACCACCACCAGGGGATCCTAATTTTGAGGACACCATAGACCTTGAACAGGTGAATATTTTGTTTGGTAGTTTAGCCAATGTAATTATCTCTCAAACTGACACAAAAAATTTGGCACCAATAGTCTCAACCAGCTCGAGTAGAGTCCTAGACATCCAATCTGTAGGAAGACCTTTCCTTCAAAGGGACAACTTGTTTTATTCAAATATAAAACCACCTAGGTACTCTCTTTTTGGAAACCAATCCAATATGGATGATCAGGAGGACCATAACAATGTAAGACATGGAGAGGAAGAAGAAACTGGAAAACAAACCGAACCTACCTTCGGGTTTCCGATTTTAGACACCACTCCAAATGTCAAGATGAAGAATATTCCTCTCTCAGTACTGCCTACCTTTTATGGTAAAACCAGTGAAGATCCAGGCACCTTCCTATTTGAATTTGACATCTTGTGTAGAAGCTACAACTACGTACAAGATGCCTAGAAACTAAAACTCTTTCCTTCCACCCTCAAATACTCTGCACTAAGATGGTTCATGGGGTTGGTAGAATACAATATTAGGTATTGGGAAGAAATAAAGGATATCTTTCTTAAAAAGTACCAAGACTACTGCAAGACCAAGGCATCTCATAATGACATCTTTAAAATCCAACAGTTAGAAGACGAGACCCTCGAAGATTATATGGAAAGATTTGGTTATATCTCCCAGAAGTCAAAATACCATGAACTCCTAGAGGATGCAATTAGGACTCTTTTCCTTAAGGGAATTTCATAAGAATATCTAGAGATGCTTAACCTGATGGAATCAGGTTACATCTCCCATAGACCACTTGCTGAAATATGTGAAATGTGTAAAAATTACTCAAGGAGTAGAGCCAAAACATGGAAGAATGTTCGAGACCCTTATAGTAGAAACTTAAAACAAGTTAGTTCAGGTGGTATCACAAGAGAAGAGATAGGGAACCTTTTAGAAAAATTCAAGAAATATATATTAAGCACAATAGGTTCCTAGTTGTACACCCTAAAAATAAAAAAGAAACAGGAGGAGGAAAATGCAACAATGAGCATATATTTCCCAAGATGCAGGAGGAAGCATTCCTCAAGGGAATGCCCATTAGATAACATTTCAGTTTGTGGATTTTGTATAGAAGACCATTCAATTGAGAAATGTCCATCATTTCTTGGTTTATTAGCCATCTATAGGAGTGGAGATCCTGGGGAGTCTTCTTATGCACCTAGGAGGCCATGGTAGCCTAGGAACCAACCCACATACCCATATCTACAATTTCAATTTCCACCCTATTATCAACAACAACAACGGAACTCACCAGGTTGGAAAAATTGGTCTACTCAGTACCAACATCCTTGGCTTCAAGGATGGTGAGGAGGACATAACCAAGGAAACCCTCAAGCTCCACCTATCTCTATGTCCAACCATCCTTATCCTTAGTTCCCACCGAACACTCTACAGCTTCTGCCAGGTTTTGTTCCACCACATTTACCTCCTGTTCCACAACAACAACCGCTGGAATACCAAAATGAAAGCTCCCTGAAACCAAAACTATTACCCGAACAACTAGTGCCGAATCCGAATAATAATCCCCCTCAACTTCTTCACAATGTTGAGATGCAATCCTTCCCGACATATGTTATCACTCATGTTCCATTACAGGAAATTCAACTAAGATCGTAAAAAGTTCTGGATAGGAAGAGACCTTCAGTAGTCATCCAGGAAGAAGAAGAAGAAACCACCAAACAACCCACGGATGACACTAGGTGGGAAGATGTTATTATCCCAAAGAACCAAGAACCCAAGCTTCCCCAAAATGAACCTTCAAAAATTATGAAGGTCCCTCCTTATCCAGACTGATTGGTAATCAAGAAACCTACCACCCGACCAGAATTTGACATCTTGAATGAATTGAAGAATATTTGTGTCAAGATTACCTTGCTTCAAGCCATTAAATACATTCCAATCTACAACAATTTAGTCAAAGAATTGTGTATTAAGAAGCCAGGTAGGAAGCAAAAGGACCCTCCTACAGTACATTTGGTAGAATGACTTTTTGAGTACATATCATAGCAGCCAAAACTAGCAAAATATGGGAACCCAGGAAACCCCATAGTGACCATAACCATTAATGAGGTCTCCATTGGAAACATGCTCATAGACCTAGGGGAAGCCATTAACGTTATGAACGCTACTACCTTGGAACAATTACACTTACAACCTCTTCTTAGGCCTACCCCAACCATTTTGGAATTAGCAGATAAGACTAGGGTTATACCTGAAGTAATTTTAGATGATATCATGGTTACTTTAGCCTTGTTGGAGTACCCAATATATTTTCTTGTCATTCACTAAAAGGATCCTGCCAAAGGCAATTCCATCATTTGGGAATACCTTGGCTAGCCACAACCAATGTATTTATTGGTTGTAGAGAAGGGGAAATGACCATCTCAAATGGTCTCTCTATCCAGAAGCTCACCATTTACCCTCCATCTCAACCTATTATGGAGAATATATGGTTTCTTTAATATCCATACTAGAACGAGGACTGGGAAGAAATCGTATTTCCAAGTGACCATGCCTAGGCACTTCAGGAGTATACAACAGAAAATGTGCTAAACCAGTTTATTTTTGCTATCACATGTGTGTATTTTCCATAGTCTGTTCCCAAATTTGAGTACATGTTTGGGGAAGAATTTAAAGAAAAAATGGACCCATCCATTTTGTCTTTGACATCTTTTATCTTCGATATAGATGAGTCTACCATGTCTTATACTATGCCCTATGAGATTAGTCCAGGGAAATTTTTACATATAAACTCTGGGCTAGATAAAGACCATCAAAAATAGTTAGTAGATATCCTTAAAGAAAAATCAGGAGAATTTTCCTGGGAATACACTGACTTGAAGGGTATACACCCTGACACATGCATCCATCACATATATACCCAGGGGGAAGTAACACCTATTAGGAAACCCCAGAGAAGGATGAACCCAACACTCAAAGATATAGTCAAGGAGGAGATCCAAAAGTTGTTAAATGTCAGATTCATTTATCCCATCTCCGATAGTAAGTGGGTATCCCCACTTGTAGTGGTTCCAAAGAAAGTGACCAAGAAATGGAGAATTTGTGTTGATTTTCGGGAACTCAACAAAGCCATTATGAAATATTACTTTCCTCTCCCTTTCATTGACCAAGTTCTAGATACCTTGTCTGGAAATAAGTATTTATCCTTTTTAGATGGGTATAGTGTAAATTCTAACCTTGTACAATATCTACTGCAAACTAATATTCAGAAAAGAACAGAAAAGATATAATGGCAAATACAAACATTACACAAAGATTTTTCACCTGGAAACCCAAACCGGGAAAACCAGCATATATTATATTCATACATTGTGTTACATTGTTTACAATACAATATACATATAGGAGCCAGCGGAATCCAAAACCCTAACCTAATGACCTGGATTAGTCCAAAACCCTAATTCCTTAACCATAAATAGAAAACCATCGGAAAAAAAAACCATGTGCTGAAAAACCACCTATTATCATGTGGTCCCGAAAATATGTCGTCCCGAAAAAAAAAATTTGGGGGCATTGCCCCTGCACCCCCCTCTAACCCCCCTGCATGCCCGGCACAGACGCTCAGACACTACTACTCGTGCAAAGAATATAACACATACCCAACATACATTGGGTACAATCAGATTCTTATAGCAAGCGATGACCAGGACAACACTACCTTTACTTGTCCTTGGGGCACCTATGCCTATAGGGTCTTACCATTTGGATTGTGTAATGCTCCTGCCGCATTTCAATGAGCATTATTAGGGATATTTTTCGATCTTATTCATGATTGTGTGGAGGTCTACATGGATGACTTCACAGTATATGGCAACACTTACCAGGAAGCCTTAGACAACTTAGAAAAAGTCCTCATCAGATGCCAAGAAATGAACCTGTCTCTAAGCCATGAAAAATGTAAAATGTTGTTGACTAAGGGAGTGGTTCTAGGACATCATGTTTCATTTGAAGGGATAAAAGTCGATCCTGCAAATATTGAGGTCATAATCAGACTTCCACCCCCCAAGACTCAGAAAGAGGTGAGAATATTTCTTCGACATGTCGGATATTACCGGTGGTTTATTGAAAATTTTACAAAGATTGTTGCACCTATGTTTGGATTGCTAATAAAATATGTTGATTTTGTTTAGACTGAGAAGTGTCCAACTGCCTTTGAAACCTTGAAAGCTAAGTTGTTTGTGGCATCAGTTCTTAGAGGGCCCAATTGGACTCTCCCATTTCATATATCCATTGATGCCTCTGACACCGCAATAGGAGGGGTATTAGGGAAGAATGAGGACCATCAGTCTGATGCCCTTTATTTTGTGAGCAAGAACTTGTCCCTTGCCGAGTTAAAGTACATAGTTACCGAGAAGGAATTCTTTGCAGTTGTTCATGATATCAACAAGTTTTGTCATTACATTACAGGTTACGAAGTATTCGTACATACAGATCATTCTGCCATTAGATTTCTCCTGAATAAACCTATTACTAATGGCCGAGTGACTAGGTGGCTCCTGTTATTACAAGAATTTAATATCATTGTTCTTGATTGACCTGTAAAGGATAATGTAGTAGTTGATTTTATTTCCTGAATAAAAACTAAGGATGATGTTATCCCTGTAGATGATAGTTTCCCAGATGAGCACCTCTTTTCCCTTTCTATCAATACCCCATGGTTTGCAGATATGGAAAACTATTTGGCTACTAGGAAGTTACCATCTCATTTGTCACCTCATGAAAAGCGAAAAATTGTTACACAGAGTGCTAATTACTCTTGGGTTGGTCATGAAATTTTTCGCACAAGCCCTGATTTGATTATTCGTAGATGTATTTGAGAGGACGAGGTACTAGAAATACAACGAATTTGTCATGATGGACCATGTGGTGGCCATTTTTATGACAAACACACATCATATAAGGTGCTACATTCAGAGTACTATTGACCTAGCATTTTCAAATATATTGCTAAGTATGTGGGAAGTTGTGATAGTTTCCAAAGGATAGGAAGACCTACGTCAACTGACGAAATTCCTTTGCATGCCCAAGTTATGATAGAATCCTTCGAAAAATGGGCCCTTGACTTTGTAGGACCAATTTCACCCATGTCCTGTAAGAATAACTATATTTTGGTTTGTACGGACTATGTCACCAAGTGGGTAGAGGAAAAAACCCTATTCAGGGCTACACAAAAGTCTGTTGTCAAATTCATCTATGAAGACATCTTTACCCACTTCGGTGTCCCTCATGAAATTGTTACCGACCAAGGCACTCAATTCACTTCCAAGCTAATGAGAGAGATAATAGAGAAATATGGGATTAAACACCGTAAATATTCTCCATGCCACCCGCAAGCCAATGGTTAGGTAGAATCTACAAACAAAGTTCTGGAAGCTATCTTGACCAAGACTATTCAATTACATCATCAGGATTGGGATGATAGGCTCCTAGAGGCTTTGTGGGCATACCAGACCACCTGGAGAAATACCACTTGGCATACTCCTTATGAGCTAGTGAACGGGAAACAAGTAATTCTACCAATAGAATTCCAAGTAAGGACCTTTCATATTTCCGCAGAATTAGGATTGAACTTAGATGAGGCTCAGAAGAAACGAGCCCTACAATTGAATGAGTTGGATGAAATTAGGAAAGATTCCATCCAATGGACAATATTAGTCCAAAACCAGAGGAGCAAGTGGCATGACAAGTTTATTAAGAAGAAACACTTCCAACCTGGTGATTGGGCTCTGTTTTTTTATTCACGATTCAAAACCTTCAAAGGCAAACTCACCACCTGGTGGTTGGGCCCTTACAAGGTAGACACTGTATATGACAATGGAGCTGTAAAAATTAAAACAATTGAGGATGGACAAGTCTCCTTTATAGTAAATGGACACCGACTCAAATTTTATCATAAGCCCATTTCCAAAGAGGATTTTCTACAGGTCATGTCAACTGACAAGGCATTGGCCTTAGTAGATGGGGAATTCCCCCCTTGTTCTTGAAAATTTTTCTGAATTTTCTACTGTACATATGTAAATAGTTTTTGAATTTTGTTAATAAGGCAATTCTAGAGATTTTTGTAAGTATTTAGTTCACGAGGAATAGACAGTTTCAAGGATATTTCTTCAAAAAATTGTTACACTTGATTTTTTTTGTCTGCTAAGCATCAAATGAATATTGACTTACTATAATGAGCCATATTTTTGCAAAAATTCTCATTTTTAAGGCATTCTAAAGAAGTTTCTCTTGAAACTCTTCACCACTGTATAAGGAAGTGATACCATAACTATCAAGCCTAGAGGTATCTCGTACAATATTTTCCAAGAAACCTAAGTAAGTGAGTAAAGTGTCTTTATCAAAGAGTAGCAAGGAGGTCTAATTAGCGGTTAGTCATGCAAACATCACAATAACTACAAAATAAGAAAGTGAGTTGAGCCTAGAGATACCTTTCTGTTCTTTCTCAATGGTACCATCCACTACACACTAAATAGCTTGATTATATCATATCTTTAGATAGGCCACGTCTACTTAAGTACCCCTTACATCGGGACAATCACTAAGTAATATAATAGAAAGTCATCCTCTAACATAAATACAATCCAAATTATAAGAAACAAAAAGGTTGTTTTCATAAATTTTCCCCCATCTTCTTGCATAAGCAATGTTATACTAAAATCTTAAAAGATGGAGGGCCAGTCTCTGAGGGTGTAAGAGGATAACCCACCAGGATACTGAATAGGTCTGCTGGCAATGAGTACCAGCCTGTGGTATGACTAGGTAAACCCATCGGAGTACTAAACAGACTTGCTGGCAGCGAGGTATTCTACCTAGCGAGGATGGTAATCTGATAAAAATAAATAATAAATTTAAACTTGTCCTGATGTACGACATTACTTGCAGACAAAGCTGACATGAAGTATGTATGGTTAAGCTAAGGTTAATGAACTCCATAAACTTGCCAATGGGAACTAACTCTAATACTATCTTGAAACTCTCTTGCCTACCTCTTCTTATCTATATATAGGATCTCTTATCCTATAGGTGGGGCCATTTTCTAACCATCTCGTCATACCAATTTGTGAAATTTATCTTTACACTTGACATACTATAAATCTTCGGCTATTGGGGGAACTAACTGGTTTCCTATACCTTTGATTGTGAGGTGTCACAATACTTAGGTGTGGTGGAGGGGTTCATGAGATGATAAATGATAATTTCCTAGAGAAATAAATCTTTGCAAGAATTTTTGTATTATTTCCATGATACAGGTTATTACATTAATAGTCATTTTATTTTTGAAGTGCTAAACTCTTGTGTGCTATAAATTACTGAACATATACTTAACAAACCACTCTTATTGGTTTATTTCTAATTACAAGTTGTACATTATAAAATTGACATTACGTGTCTTATGCTTGCTATAACCTATACATTGTAGGTTTTTGACACTACAGGTCCTATGCATGAGAATTCATGAAGCATGGTGGAAAAATCAACAACAATGGAGCATTATGCCTCTGCTCATTAACCACTTTGATTATCAAAAACATTTCAAATTTGCAGGCTATCCATTACAAGAGGTGAAAAAGTATTTAACACAGAGGTGCCATATGAAGTGTCGTATGAGGTGTCGTATGAAATGCCGTATGAGGTGTCAAACAAAGTGCCATATGAATTACACGCCAGTAACTATCCTAAATTATAGGTAACTAGAAATCAATGACATTCAATTAAATTGGTTACAGGAAATTAATTGAAGATGCTTTAGATATGTTCATGATCAAATATCCAAGTCAAAAGACTTGGACATTGATATAATTGTGCATCATTACATTTCCCCCCAAAAACGATCCTTCGAATTCAAAATTTTCCACAAATGGAAGCTCGTGTGCACATGTGTGCAACCAACTCCACCATAGGCGCTTTCAAATTCGGGCTGGGTAACCTATTATCCCAACTCACCTTGCCATTTTCTTTGCCCTGCATTAAGAAATCGTGCTCAGCCTCTGCCATTTCTTCCCCTGTTCAAATCACGTTCATCCCATGCCCAATTTGTGCCATATCTTGGCCCAATCGCACCCTTGCCTGGTGAATTTCACCTCTAACACAATTCCCAAGAGGTATGAACCCTCTTCCTATGCAAATATTTTTTCCATTCCCGAATTTGCACAATGCAGAGAGGTGTTTTTGCATGCAGACTGGGGGCCATTTTTGTCTAACTTGCAGGGCCATGATGATGACCTCTCCATGCAATTTTCCCTTGGTTTCTATGGGAAGACAACGTGCGTAGGGTATCTTTCCTTTGAGGTCTTAGAAGAGTCCATTGTTTCAGCCACGAAGCTTCCAAGAATGGGAGATAGATGGTTCAAAAACCACCAGCTACCACACTCAAGTTATAACAGGGTTTTTAAGCCCGAATTCCAGAACATTTCAGGAGAAAAAGGATATTCTAGGGAATGGATAAAGGAGGAATTGATCAACCCTCTCATCATCATCACAAGGTTGATTACATGCAAAGGTAGATATTCCACTTTCAAATCCTGTCATTTCAGATTGCTAGCTCATTTTTAGTTCAACAAACCTTTGAATTTCCCCTTCTACTTTCTAAAGACCTTGGAGAAGATGTCCTCTCAAGTTAGGAAGAATGTAACTAACCCCCACAACAACCTCTTTCACCATGGCTTGATCAAACTCCTTATTCTAGATGAATAAAAGAAATAGGGGAAAACTTGGGATGCATTTATCTATCAATTTGCAAACCCTCACTTGCCAATTAAGACCGAAAAAAAGCCACTTAGCCTAAGAACTATCTCTCCATCCAAGCCCCTCTCTCCAAGAAATCCAAACCCTCTTGCACAAACCATATCTTTTCTGGAACAATACAAAAGGGTTTTTGACATCCCTACTTCCTCATCGGGTAAAAAGAGCAAGAGTAAAGATCAAAAGAAGCTTATTGATAAATCCCTGATGCCTTCAATATCTCTTGATCCCACACCTAAAAAGCTCCAAGAAGTGATTCAACACGACTTTCCCATCATTCCCACAAATAGGAGGGGAGCCAATCGATTTGGTAAAGGACCCTTTCAAAAGAGTACCTGAAGCACAAGAACAAAACCTTATGCAAAACCTCCACCTTCTTCGGATCCTATCCAAGTGTCATTTGATATTGAGAGCCCACACAAGAGACTTAGGGAAGTTTCTACATATGGATTAGAGACACAAATAAAGACACAATCAAAACCTACCTCTCCTTATCAATCCCATATCACTCCTACTTCACGCATGCCTACTCTTGATTCGGATTATTTTCGGCACGAAATGAGAGCGGAGATATAATAAAGAAATGCACAGAGATATAGAAGATATTCAATAAGATATCATAAATGTGTCAGAGATTCAAACATAAACACAGATATATAGTAATACACGATTTCTATTAATGAAAGAAATGTACAGAGACTGTAAAAATATAGAGTGAAAGACTCGCTAGAATGGTGGCAACTTATCTCTGAGAAGAGATGTGACGGCTACTCACATTCGCAAGAAGATGGTTACAATGAGGCTATGATGGCATTTTTACAATAAATAGGAATGTCAAAAACCCTAGACATACAAAAACCTAACCCTAGGAGATGAAGTGCCAAAAGTCACGTGGGCCCCGTTTGGGTAAGTGAGTACATCAACTTCCCGGGGTCGTAACTTTTGCATATGATCTCCGTTTTAGGCATGTGATAGCTCGTTGGAAAGGTATTGTCGAGGAGATTAATTTTTGGGGCTAAATAATTCCTTTGGATATCATTGAGAACATTGATCTCTAAAAACCTTCATTTGGGCCCTCAAAATGGCCCCGGAAGTTCAAAACTGCTAAAAATAGTAAATTGCCAAAATTGCCAGAAAACTGTTTTGAGCCAGTCGGAAAAGATGGGTGGCCACCAATATCCACCTGGATCAAATATAGATCCTAAGAATAATAGATTGTCCACATCCCTCACAGGATCTAAGGCTTCCTCCGAGATCACTGATTCTGCCCCAACCATTGAGAAGCTACAAAAAAAAATTCTCATCTTCTCCAACAGTTGGAAGAAAGGAAGACAATAGACACACACCTTCATCATGATAATGCAGTCCTCCAAGAAAAGGTAAACTCCCTTCAATGGTTGGTTGATGAGATGACCAAATCCAATTGTATCCTCAAAGCACAACTAAAGCAACACAAGAGGCATAAGGCAAAGTCTTCACATCAAGAAGGAGAAGCTTCCAAAGCTGATCCTCCTCAACAAGCCTAGTCACGAAGGGTAATTTCTTTTTGTTTGCAGTGGGATCTGCAAAATCGTAAGTGTGGGGGTAATGTTGGGCCCAAGATATGATCAGTTTTATGACAGTAATTAGATACTTTTGCCGAATGCACATATGTGTTTTTCATGTTTTGGAGAAGCTTTTTGAAGAATTTTGTGCCAAAACGTTATGATCCACACCAGGTATGTATAATTTGTGTTTTATATTGATCTTGAGTATAATTCATTACATTTTTATGTTTCTAAGGATCTAATTCATATTTTTTGGTGTTACAGGGCAAAATCGCATCATGTTTATGCTTCCGCCACTCAGTCCGACACTCCATCTGGTACTCAATCTGATACACCGTCTGACACTCTGTCCAACACCTCGTCCTGCACAAAAACGATGGGCAATTTGGCAGTTATGGTATTGGTGGCCAGTGGTGGGTGAATCAGGAACTTGGGTTTTTCTCGTGCTTGCCCCCTCTAGCTATTGAACTCTTAACAACTCAGTTTGGGATGTTGAGCCAGGGCGATTATTGGCTCGCTCCATTTTGGCAATTAGGGCACCATTAATGTAATTTGTTGTTTTTATAAGTGGTTTGAACCTCCAGTGGTCAAACACTTGGTCTGTAAATCTTATAAATACCACTGTGGTGGTCATACAATAGTTAAGTAGTAGAAGAAGTAGAGGATTAGAGACAAATACGTTTTTCCTCTGTTTTTGCCATTTTCAATTGCCAGAATTATATAAGACTGTGTTTTTCAAGTTTTAATGGTGAAATCATTTTGTTGAGCTCGTGGTGTGCATTTGCAAAGTGACCATGACTTGCTGGGGGGCCCACTAATAGTCTGGTAACTGTTCTATGAATTTATTTGAGAATTTCATAGCTTAGATGTCTTTTTTTATTTCATGTACATGAACTGTTCTTTTATTTCTTTGTTATATAGTTTGTTGTTATAATTTAACTATTTTAACTCTCTTTTGCAGGGTAGTATGAAGGTTTTTGTTAATATGCATTGATTTTGTAGTTAGTAGGAACGAGTTTGCAAACTCATACACTAACCCCATGTGAAATTAAATGTTAGATTGTGTTTTATTTATGCTTTTGAAATCAAGTTTAAAACAAAGTTTGAAATAGAGTAGAACAAAGTTTTATTTCATGATTTCTTTAAATGAGGCTTCGGTGGATGGATAGGGTTAGTTTCAGATTTTATTTGTAGATTGCCTATTTAATTGTTGTTTAGATTTCACTTAACTAGTTGTTAATTCATTTACTCATTAGTTTACTTGTTATATGCTAGAATCATGTTTTAATTTCTGTTTATAAGCATTTTCATTTCTGCAATTTGAATTGTTAAAATAGATATAGCATAGTTTTATTTTATGCAATTTCTAGAATTAGATTGCAATTACAGTGTTTAGTTAATGATTGAATGTAGTTATGATTTTTTCTTACAAAGCATGGAGTACAATTATAATCTCATTATATTGTTGATGGTTAATAATCACATGAATATGCAGAGTAATTGACGTTGTTTCCGTGATGGCTAAATTCTCACTGGATTGTTTAATTCACACTTTCCACTTTGCTATTGAAATCAGTGTTGAGCTTATATCGTTTGAATTATCTTTTGTTGTCAAGTGTCATCGAGATATTATAAGACACTGGAGACATTCACACAACCACCAACATTATATTTGAGTTTTCATAGGTTAAAAGATAGTTTCTTGATTTCATAGATCAGAAGATAGTTTTATTGATGTTGTAGGATAGATAGTCTTTTGCTTTGGTAGATTAAAGAGCAGTTTGCTTATCATAGATTAAAGGTTAGTTGTTAATTCTTCTTTCTTTCAATTAAATAGATTTCCTTTTGTGAATTAGAAATAGTTGTATTAAGAATAGAATTCACTTGTCTCTTACTTAGTTGCTTATTGAAGTAGTCTTACTTAGTTTACTTGTTGTAGAAGTTATCCTAGGTTAGTTAGTTGTTTACCTTCTTTAATAGGTTGATTGCTTACTTGTCTATTCTTTCTTTGATAGTATAGTTGCTTGTTTATTTACTTTCTTTCGTAGGGTAGTTGTTCATTGAATTTAGGTAGGCTAGTTAAAGTAGTTTGTTGTTGCTATTTGTTTATTGTTATGCTTAAATAGTTGCTTTTTGTTATTGTTATGATTGAACTAGTTTTCTTCAAGTAGGGTTTTCCCTTGTTTTTCTAGAACTATCCATCGATCCTTGGTCCAAAAGTACTTAGGTTACATAGTTTAAAATTGCTTAGTAGGGTTTGACCATTAGATGGATTTTCTTGAATAGATTAGCCCTTAGATAGCCACTACCTTAGTTAGACTATACTACTACCAACCCTTTTACCTTGGCATATATTTTGCTACAACTCTAAATTTACTTACCCCGGGTTGACAATTTAATTGAGGGTTTTTAGTGTGTTTTTAGTGCATATAGAACACCCATCATGGGGTGACATGGACACACTTGATGCTTGGCATGTGTCACCGTGTTTCATGATTTTCAAAGACCATTCGTGCTAGTTATTATATGACACGTGTCACCTGTCAGATAGGGTCACATGTCTGTGCCTTATTTTATGCCACATGGCATTATATCCCATAGTCCCAAGACTTGACACTCCGAAGGATTCAAGGCATGGGAATTTTGGGTCGAGAACTCTTGAAGACCAAATTTAATCTCCACCATTGGTCGGGAGGTGATACATGGAGGAAGGAGAGGACCTCCAATATTTCAACTCTCTGGGATATCTGTGGAGAGGCATGCTTGGGAAATATCTAAAACTCAGAGTCAAGAAGGAAATCCTAACCGTTGATTGGGACATGATACGTTGCAATAGGTCTTGCAGTCCGGAGACTTGACACTCCAGAAGAGTTGAGAGTATGGATAGTTTCAAACTCTTGAAGTCGGAGTCCCGGAGCTCTTGTTGATAGCCAATCTCGACCCTCGATTGATTTTCAACCACACGATCTCCACAAAAAGGGCTAGGAAGGATTTGGCCCGTGGTTTTGAGTCGTGGTAACCTGGGGAAGTGGTTTGAAGGGAGTGCATGTGCATAATTAAATTCTGTATCAGCTAAGGGATAACATGGAAGTGTTATATGATGCAGATTGATACATATATGTTCTTCATGAATTGAGAAGAAAAAGGATCGGTAGCATTATTTGGAAAATTGTGTTTATCATATGCTTAATTCTAACAAAATGGTTAGTTACAAAGATTTTGTAGAATTAAGGGGTTTAAACACATCAGTTCAAAATGCGTCTTCAAGAAATGGAAGAAGGAGAAGTTCGATCAGAGGAGGAAAGGATTCGAACCTCCCTTCAATATGAATGAGCCTAATAGAAATCATCAAGATCAATATGCTAAGGGTGAATACAAGAAAGAAGACTCCTTGGGAAAAAGGGGAAGACTACCAATCCAATGTTGGGGATGCAAAGAAGATCAACTATACAAGGATTTCCCACACAAAAATGATAGAGTGAAGACTATGCACAATGTCCAAGAGGCTACAATAGTCGAAGATATGGGAATAATTTATGCATCTTTAGATGATCGACAAGCAAAGTACCAATCCAGTATGATCGAGCTAGAAGGTTTGGCAGGATTAGAGGTATAATCAGATCAATTCAAGAACAAGATCAGATATTAGAGTCATGGAAGCATGAAAAATCTTACAAAATCTAGATAAGGTACTACAAAAGAAAGAATCCTCACATAGGATATGAAGCTAGAAGGTTAAAAATGTCATTGAAGGGCATAGAAGGAAAAAAAAGAAAAGTAAGGCTCCATAGCCTTGAAGGTATAAATGTGTAGGCAGTTGCAAAGCTTAAGTGTGAAAGAAATCCACTTAGGATACCAGAGCTCGCAGTGGAAGTAGGATGCCAATGTAGAGGAATTGGAATGATATCTCACTTGAAAAGTGTCACTGAATGAAAATGGAATTCCAATGGGGAATGGTATTAAGTGTGAAAGGTGTGGTTTCACAAGGAAATGTTAACAAAGTAACCTAATGAAGAACTAGGAGTAAGAGTATTTGATTCAAGAATGTTGTAGTAGAATGATGGAATGTTTGATCTACTTCATTCCATGGTACTGGAATGTCTCATAAAGGTAAGTTGGGCATGAATACCAAGGGGAGCTGTCACAATTTGAGTACACTGGTTGGATTGTAGAATGACCAAGTGGAACTTGGCTGGAAAGTGTTCAGACTAGGGAACCATAGTGCAGATGAATAGAATGGGAGCACGCAAGGAAACAAAGATCTGAAGGAGTTCAAGGACAACCAACTACAACAAAAATAGATAAATAAATAAGTGAATTAAAACATAAATTCACTAGAGTTCATGACGCATACAATGAAGTTAAAATGCATATGCATTAGTAGGAATGCTGACAGTAAATGTTTGGTGCATAGGGATGTGTAATTTTGCATATGTACATAACATGCTTGGATATGCATATAACATGCTTGCAAACTTAGAATAGTCTATTATTATGAGATAATGATTGAATATGAACAATGATATAGCAGGGTTAAAGACGTGGATGTTGTTTTTTCTTATGATTTCCATCTAGGTGAAGACCATGAGGGTGGCATAAATGGTGATCAAAATGATGAAGGAGGAATTCTGTGAGCTTATACAAATATCAGTTGGTCAGATAGCAACAAGTAGGTTGATAAAAACTAGGTACGTGTGCATTTATTTTTTGTTGATGCATACATGTTGAAGGGGATTGAGGTAAGAATTCCCTCAACTAATTTCAATATTTAAATTGATACGTAATGGCCGAAGGCCTAGAGTATGCAAATGGTGTTGATGCTAGAATGCATTTAGATAAAATGTCAGTTGCATGTTATGTTATGATTGGTTATGGGATCATAACCGGGTTAATTCAGGAGACATACTACTTATATAACAATGCACATCCATAAATCTAGTCACGTGTGAGACCATAATATGGTTGGATATGGAAGGGCTATATCGCTATGTGAGTGCTCAATCTATATATCTGATGTTTGGATTGCAACCTCTTTTCCAACACTGAAGAGAACTTAAGGATTATATTCTTGGTGTTGTGTTTGGGTGGAAAAGGAAGGTAACGAAATAGTTAGGCAAGCAGTAGGAAGTGTGTGGATGATGTGTTGAGTCGTTGGCTAGATTGTTGAGTCTCATAATTGTCACATTTTCATCCTCTTTTCCTTTTGCCATTCCTCACATTCTATCGCTTCATTTAACCATTCCTTATACTCTTTTCATGAATACATTTGGGTTTCACCTTATTATTTTCCACTTTATTCATTTTAATATTAAAAGAGAATTTATGATTAAATATTAGAAAATTGACATATTTTCATTATATCTCAAAGTTGGATGAGTTTTGTAATGTGTAGGAATATTTGAAGACTCCAACAAAAAGATTATTCAAGATTCTCGAATATTTTCTCCAACCTTTGAAGATTTGAGGATAATTATTCAAACATATTCAAAGGAGAAATATCATGGAGATATGGATAGAATTTCTTATCAAAGATATTAAGGATTTGTGAGAGGATTTGTAGAGATAAATATTATGTAATTATTAGCAAATTGGTTGTACCTACTAGAGAGAAAAGTGGATCTACATTTATTAGTTTCTTATCCTCTTTTCAAAGAAACTCATGTATAAATAGGGGTGCTCTCTCTCCATTTGAAAGGAGTAGGAATTAATGAAAGAGTAGGAGTTAGTGAAAGAGTAGAGTTAATAAGTGTGTGAATGATTGAGTGAGTTAGTCATTTTATAGAGGTTGGATTGGAATGCTATGCAATAGAGTTTATGATTTAACACAAACATCTTGATTTCTCCATATTGAGTAAATGATTCTTTATTATGAGTTAGTGGTGTTGATTTCTTGTGAGCTCATTGGTTGCGTGTTATATATTATTTTTCTTTCATGCAATTTCATGCTTTCCTAATTAGATTCATTTCATGCTATTCATGCCTTCATAATTAGATTCATTTCATGTAATTTCATGCTTTTTTAATTATATTTATTTCATGCAATTTCTTTCTTTCCTAATTAGATTCAATTTTAGTTGTGTGTTTCCTTTTCAAGCATCAGATTAAGCTAGTTTCACTTTAATCATGTATATATTGTGCATGTGCCTCGTAAGTTTACGAACTAGTTTCATGCTTTTTCGCCGACTTTAGATTAGGCTAGATGAGGCTATGATCCTGCATTTCCTGCGCCTGCACCTCAAAGATTACGAACTCCTCGGGTTGACAATTAAATAGTTGGGTAAATAATTAATTGACAATATTTAAGACCAACATTTTGGCATCGTTGCCGAAGAGGTGCTAAAGGGATTAGATCATAGGTAGGTTGCTTTTGTTTCTATAAATCCTTGAATGTTCATTTCATGCAAGTGTGTTTCTTTTCATGCAAGTGTGGTGTGATTTTAAGGAAGACCTAAGGGTGGAGAGAAGATGGTAAGACGTGAGGGAAGAGCCCACACATCTACTTTAGTGGGGTTGCTCCAAAGTTAGGTTTTCCTCTTCCTTTTAGTAGCTAGAATTTCTGTTTTATTTTCATTAGCCATTTTTTTTATATATATGAGAAGAGAAGTTAACTTGTGTGAACAGATAACTTGGTGACAATAGGGTCCTAGTAGCATGGTGGTGCTTCGAGTATATAATTGGTTTTCGTAAATTTGCTTATATAAAGTATCTGATTTGAATACCAGTAAGATGATTTTAGAATGAATATAACCTTGGAAAAACTCTCTTAGATCCTAGAAAAAGTCAGGATCTAATCTTCTCAAGAAGATGAGATCTTGACATCAATCAAAGACTTATCCACTCCTCTTGAAGAAAAAGAAGAATCGACACTCGAAGAATCATGCATATCAAATGAGGAACAAGTATTCGAACATGAGATCGAGAAGGACAAACAAGAGAATGAAAGTTAGTTGAATCGGAACGAAAATCACACCCACAAAATCCTTATTGAACAATGGTTCCAAGTAAGCATTAGGTTAGATCAAAGTTTTTGTTTTTATTTAGTTAATTCAGGGTTACATCAACTAAATTTTCTTATTTTTGTATGTTCTAGATTTCATTTCACAAAATTGAAAATGAATATATTCTTATTACTGTTGCGTGTATGGTTACATTGTATATTTGACTACATGCAGTTAATTTCTAACTCTCAATTAGCATAGAGTAGGTAGGATTTTATTTTCAATTTTTTCTTTTGTTTTAGAATAAGTATGCTCTCCTCCACGCTTCGTGCAGTCTAGAGGATCAGAAAGTATGATGTTTCTAACACGATGTTTTAATTTTTGAGATATCCATTTGCTAACAAATTTATTTTCTTTAAAGTCATTAGAATTAGAATTTCTTTAATTTTAATACAATAAAACAATAAACAAATTTAATATATATATATATATATATATATATATAATTAGATTACATTAGGACCGTTTTAATTTTAATTTTATAGGAATACAAAATTTAAAAATATACATATAAAAATATAAAACATTATTTTATTTTTTTCACCAAACGTATTTTATGTCAAAATAGCTAAAAACAAAAGAAAATTGATGTTTGGTGACATTTTCTTGGGAGAAGGAGACAATGGGCAAACCATTTTCTTGCAAGTGTTTCAACTCACGGTGGCCACTTGGAGGTCCCTCTTTCGAATCATGTAACATTGTCGAGTGAGAGCAGAGACGAAAGAAGGGAAGAAGAGGAGGAAGAGGTGAATTTTAAGACAAATATATCAAAGGTATTGTGATTCAGGGTTTCACTTCCTGGAATTTTCCTTGTAGGACGCAAACCTCTTTCTGAACACCTGCCTACTTCACCCAAGTTGCACAAATGAATATTGATGTTTGGTGACATGTATGTGTTTTTCTTACGTGGATCTTCATTGACCAAAGGCGTTGCGTTCTGCACATGCTCCGTATGGGTGGGTGCTGGTTTCGTGGGCTCACCACTATGAAACAAGTATCCCAAAGAGCTTTGACCACCATCACTAATGGCACCACGACCCATCTACAAATTCAGTTTTCCAAGTGTCACCGGAGAAAAATATAAGGAAACAGGTGTTAAATATATTGTACCCTCAACAGTATAACCGTACACTGCCAGCTGTACTGAACAGTTGTACTTTCTATTTCTGTCTTGCTCGAGCATATATAAGCTCAGCTATTTCCTATTGTTTGTATAGCTTCAGTTATGTTCTGTACTTCTTCATACATTTGAATATACTATTCTTTTCTCTCTGCATTTCTCTGTCCTTCACAATTTATCATGGTATCAGAGCTACAGGAGTAAGCCTCTTCACACAGTCGGGAGAGCAACTCGATCCTCACAACGTAGAGCCTCACGGATCTTGAGAGCACGCGTCACAGACTTTTCACAAGGTTTGGAAAGCTGTCTGCAATACTCTTTAAAGATCACCGTGAGAAGTTAGCGGAGGAAGCAGAGATCGCAGAAGAAGAAACCTGCACGATTTTCTCAAAGAACCGTCAAAGATTGACGCAGAAGAGCTGCAGAACGAAAGAAGTTTAAAGAACTTGAAGATTTCGCTTCAATTCGTTAAAGATTCAAGCAGAAGGCTGAATCGTTTAAAGATTTTTGAAAATAGCTCAAATCTGTCAAAGATTGTAGCAGATCACGAAGAAATCATGAATTTCTTTCAAATCTTTGAAAGATTCACGAATCTTTCTTTCACAGGTGTAAAGAACGCATCTCAGGTGCAAAGAACAGCCATTGAAGCCGTGAAATTCGTCCTGCGAACGGTTCCGAGGCAGGAAACCAGTCCAGAAGGGACCAGGAGAGCGCGGAAAGGGAAAAAACATTTCAGCCGTCCGATCTTGTGGAAAGGCCCGACGACCGTTAGATCAGGGAGAAAGTGCTCGAGGTTTAACCCTCTAGAGCTCACAGGAGGATTTTTGGCTTGAGAAATCCTGACGTCATCTTGACCGTCCGATCAAGAGACACGTGGCGAGATCCTATTCCATCGCAAAATCAGGAATCGAAGTTGGATGAGCAAAAGACTCTGCTCTCCAAAAACCCCGATACGCGAAATCGCGAAATCCCAAAACGATCACAGCCGTCCATTTCAGAGGACAGGTGGCAGCAGATTAGCCCATCGGCATTTCAGAGTTCGGGGTTTCCTAAGTCCATTGCAACAGGACCTCACAAATCGCGAAATCACGATACGCGATATAGCGATACAATCTCAGCCGTCCGTTTGTCAGGACACGTGGCGAGCATCGCAGCGCCCGTCGACATTTCGGAGTTCGGGGTTTCAAGTTGTCAAAACAACAGGACCTCGCAACTCGCGAAATCGCGATACGCGAAATCCTGATAAGATCTCAGCCGTCCAATTTGGCCGGACACGTGGCGGACATCGAGGCCACTATCGGCATTCGGGGTTTCTCGTTGACAGAGGTTTGGAGCATCGCAAGTCGCGATATCCCAAGGACGCATCAGGACCGTCCAACTATCCTCGACGCGTGGCGCAAATCCAGCGACTCGGAAAAAGTCCCGAAGAGGAAAGCGCCATCGGCATATCGGGATTCGGGAAATCACGAAACCTGAGAACAAGTGATCGGGTTTCGCTCCAGCAAATCCCCGACGCCAATCTAGCCGTCCATCTGTTTAGGACGCGTGGCAGAGATCGAAGCTCTCGGGAAAATTCCCGATAAGCGAGTTCATCGGCGTTTCGGGACTCGACATTTCGCGGATCCTGGAGACAAGAGGTCCGGGACACATCATATCGCGAAATCGCGAGGAGAGATCACGACCGTCCGTCTGCTGGGACACGTGGAAGCAATCAACGAAATTGGGAAAAGTCCCGAAACGAAGCACGCCATCGGAAAATCGGCGATCGCAAAATCGAGGAGGCAAAGAACCTTGACATCAAAAATCACGAAATCCCGATTCGCGATATCCCGATACGATCTGGACCGTCCGATCAATGGACGATCTGGACCGTTGAAAAGTTGAAGGGCGATTTTTCGCATTTCGGCGATTTGTAAGCCAAAGAAACGGGAAAAGCCCGTAGCCATTTAAAAGAAAGGCACGTGGTCACATTGCAAGGAGACCAAGGGCCATATATAGCCCGATAAGCTCCCATCGGCTATCAGCGAATCGACGATCTCTGAGATTGGAGGTAAATATGAATTTTTCCCTCTATTTTTTTTCAGCATTTATTTTAATGGCGTCGACCAGCAATCTCGGCCCGAATCAGGGTCCGATTCTTTTGGGAAAGAATTACGAATTCTGGTCTCTTCGAATGAGGTCATTCCTGCAAGCACAAGAATGCTGGGAACCAGTGGATCTTGGATATGTGGAACCAGATCCAGCCGCCCTCACTGCCATGACAAATGCGCAGAGAATTGCTCAGGCAACCTTGAGGACCAAGGAAAACAAAGCGAAATTCTGGATTCAGAATTCTGTGGATGATTCGATATTCTCGAAAATCACAGGCGCTGGTACTTCCAAACATTCCTGGGACATCCTCAAAATGTCTTACCAAGGAAATGACAGGGTAAAAACTGTTAAACTGTAGTCCTTGTGGACACAATTCGAGACTCTCAGAATGACAGAGTCCGAAACTGTAGATCAGTTCATGACCAGAGTCATGGGAATCATGAACCAGATCAGATTGATTGGTGAAACCCTCACTGATCAACGAATTGTTGAGAAAATT
>ML813693.1:25590-44128 GCA_009831015.1 Picea engelmannii
GTAACTGTTGAGTCTAAGAGGGAGTGTTAAATATATTGTACCCTCAACAGTATAACCGTACACTGCCAGCTGTACTGGACAGTTGTACTTTCTATTTCTGTCTTGCTCGAGCATATATAAGCTCAGCTATTTCCTATTGTTTGTATAGCTTCAGTTCTGTCCTGTACTTCTTCATACATTTGAATATACTATTATTTTCTCTCTGCATTTCTCTGTCCTTCACAATTTATCAACAGGAACTGCCAACTTTGGATGTATAGATCTGGCGAAGACCGAGTGATTGAAACAAGATTTCGAAGGATCTGATAGTGTTGTCCTCGACCGCTTATCAGAGAAGATTGGAGCAGATTGCATATGGATTTTTTTTATTGAGTCATCATGCCATTTCTGAAAGTTTCTATATTATATAGCAGGATTACACCTATTAGAAACTAAATCCGCAGAGAACTAGGACTCACATATCTAATACTGGCATATCTAAGTTTTGATTGCATTGTCATTTGTCTAATATGATTCTTTTGAAAATATAGGTACAACAGAAATTGAATTTAGTATAATTTCCCATGTTTGGTATAATCAAACTTGTTTTTATATAGTCTGATGGCTCTATTCTATATACACTATGCGTTATTTAATTGGTTTTTGATTATAATTGGTGGCAGTTCCATTGTTTTTCTTGATACAACAAACCCACGATTTGGACGCAACAACCAAACTACCCTCCTTCATAGTCTGATGCCTCGTTTCGTGGATCCATTAACGGTGGAGAGAGTTACCCTATTTCTGAATTTGGCAGATGACCCCATCGTTGAATGTATTATTACAAAGAGGATTTATAAGAGCAACAACATTACTGATGAAGGTGCCTAAGGACGTCTCACAAAATGTAGGTGTTCCCTCTCCTCATGACCCACTTCATGTGGTCGAACCACCCGATGATTTACCATCTGTCCCACCCCAGAATTAGTGGAAATTTCTTATAAATAACCTTTGCACCATGCCAAAATACTGAGTGTGACACTGAACTGCCTCAGGAGGGAGGTGAATAAAACTGACCAATCTATCAACCAAAGAAACAACTGACCCCAACTTAAAATCCATCTCCTTAAATTTGTGATTTTGGGCCAAGGGATCTTACCTCTCTCTCCATTTCCTTAAAAGCCCGAATCTAGACCTTTGTCTGCACCACATGCCGAATCCTTTCTCGTGCCTCTACCAGAAGAGTATCCTCCCATATCTCATGCCATCGGTTCCTTTTGAGAGTCTTCGTGGTAATCTCTTTTCATGCCTCTGAGAGGCCCGCCTTGCAGCGCTGCATTTGCCTCTTGACCTGGGTCAGTTCACACATTACACACTGACAATTCTGACACTAAGCCATGATATCCAACACATTTTTGTTCCATGTCTACGCATACACAGTTCTGGGTGCAAGGGCATACCTATCAGACAGAAACGTCCATAAAAGGTATAGTTGAGTAACAAGAATATTCATTTTATTTCCTTGATTAGGGATATGCTGCTATTCGACTCAATAAAAACGAGGTTTCTCCAAATTATGTAAGTTAGAGAGTATTACTATGAGCTCATTTATAATTAGATTGCATATTCAGATTACCGATTACAATGCTAATGGTTCCCAATGCCAGTTGTAACAGTAGTAGTTGTTGATTCCAAAGCAGATGATTCAATAACAATTGAAGCAGGATCACCAACATCCAAACCAGTTGCATCACCATCAATTGTTGTAGTGGAAGCATCACTAGTAGAGAGGTAGCTGGAATAAGAAAGAAAAGAAACAGATATACATGAAGTAGACTCAATTTTAGTATATCTTGGAGTACATCATGCTTTTACCACTTCATTTTTTTTAATTTTTTTTTTACAGCTTTGATTTTATCTTTCTTTCTTGGATGGAAGTGGATTATCGGTGTGCCTTTCTCCTCTACCTTGGATCTACGATATTTGTGTGAGTGTCGAGCAAGCACTAGAAGCTAAAATATAGTTGTATCCAAGTACGTTTGTGGGATTAAATCTACCCTTCAAAGAACGAATGACCCCACACACTCCTTTACATTTGAGTTGTTATTGATGTTGCTTCTCCTGCGATTAGATCTAGTATTGATCAACTGAATAATCAACTACAACAAATATTCCATTATAGATCCTAAATGATCCTAAATGACCTTGCTCATTTTTCAATTTTGTATTGGGAGAGGTATTTCTCTTTGGTCCTGGGTGCCTTCATCCAAAAGTCAAGGGTCGTATAGAGTTTTCTTGACATAGTAGAGCGCTAGGTACATATATTCCTCTACGTAATGACAAATATTGTGTATAGGTCAAAGAGGATCTCACGTTCAAACAACCCTAGATGAGGAAGCTCATGCAAGATACTCTGGTAAGAGAGATCTGACTAAAATTCCAGCCTATGCACCTAAGAAAAAACTATTCAAACCACGCTGATTGAGATGAACCAGGTCAACGCACATGTTCTTAACCTGAGAATATTTAGTGAAAAGTGAATGGGTAGTTTTGATAGATTAATGTAAGTAGTGGATACACTAAGTCTCGAGATTCTAAACACATTGATTATCTTGAGCATATTACTCTTTAGCATGGTTGGCCAATTTGAAATTTGATTTGCTCCATTCGTACTCATTCCTACATTTTATATTTTTTGAAGCTCTCATAGTTTTCATGCAGGATTAGTAATAATCCTTTACAAGTTCGAAGATGATCCAATATCATGATTGAAGTGATTTTTGAGAATCACAAAATTTTTCATAAAATCATTCTTTATTAGAAACTTGAAGGAACTAAATTTTTCACTGTACATGTCATTGTTATAGTGAGATTTGCTTCACCATTGCTATCTTGCACAGAGGACCTTTTTCCATTTCCCTATGCAGACTTGTCATCCCTTTTTGATGAATCCAAAGCCAAAAGTATACATTTTTCCACATATACACTCCCTATCAGTTATTCAATATGCGTATATGCTGGCTTCTCCACTACAACCTGCATACATCGAGATTTGTGCCATAAAATACAAAATGAGGTCGGGTTTCCATGTCACGACAGAATATCTCTGATCCATGGCCTTCCACATACTGGAAACGTTCCGACGCGGCCCTTCAGTTTCATTCTGAAGGCTATAAAAGCACAATTTCGAGCTATGGAAAAGGAGGAGAAAGCATTCAACTTTGAGAGCAACGTTACTCTGGAGAAATTACCTCATATTGAGTCTGCATCCCTTTATCTCTCAAGTATGAACATAGTGTTCAACCCCCAAGCTCTTTCCTTATTGTTGAGAGAACCTCATTGACTCTCTTATATGAGCTTGCCTTTGGTGGAGGATTGAAGTGGTGGAGGCCCAGTTGGAAGGAACTTCATTTCTTGGTTTCGAACCGTGCCGAGCTTGTTTGTTAAGAACTTATTGCAGGTATAAAGCTTTAGGTCGAAGTGCTCAATGGTGGAACATCATTGAATGTTGGATCGAGGTAGGCCTCTTTCTTGTCTTGCACATTAGTTTATATAGTATATGTTGGAATTGAGTTGATTTATGTAGTCATACTTGTCTATTGTGGTTTACCCTTGGCCATAGAGAGTTTTTCCCTCGTAACAGAATTGGTGAATCTGCTGGGGAGAGATCTTCCTTATAAGGGTTGAAGTACTGTTTCTTCCTGCATTGCCCTTTTTCCTTTTTGTTTCTTTTCATATCACTGCTTGACAGATTTTGTTCACTCTGGGTCTGAGTTTTCAACCTTCTTTCCTTTGCCTGACCTTGTTTTAAATCATATACGCTCCTTTTGCCTAGACAGTCACGTATACACGCTTGTTGGATTACTGTAGGATGCGTATATATGCCCTGTTCTCTTGAACAGTCACGTATGCCACTTCCCTTTGCTTGTTTGCTTGGTTTAGTGATTGTTGGGTGAGTTTTGAGGATTCTTGAGCCTTATTAGGCCTCTGTAGTGCCTGCTGAGTTTCTATAGGTTGACAGGAAACCTGTTGGGAGTTGAATTTTTGGGCGTAGTCTTTCTCTTTGTTTTTCATCCTTGTTATCCTTGAACCCTGGGTTGTTTTCTTGGCTGCTTGGTATTCTGCTTGATTTATTTCATTTATACACATTATAATTTATATATCAGGCTTCTTTACAGTCCATGCATTTTCTCTTTAACATATTGAAAATACAAAAAAAATAGGCATTTTGCATTGATCAACATTTTTGTCTTTGAGTATTTAACATTAGCTTAGTTCATTTAGTGAAAGATTGCATTTTACTTCTGAATTGCAGAGTTGAAATTGAAAATTGCACTATTTTTATTAGCATATCATTCATTGAAAAGTTAAAGATAGACTTTGCATTATATTCATATACATTTTCTTGCAGAGTCATAACATCATGAGTTTCACTTTGATACCTTTTTGAGTAATCACGGACAATAAAATTTACACTTTAAACTAAAATTGATTAGTCACGATTTTAATTTTTAGGGTGCACAAACTAGTCTAGGATTTAGTGCCTTGGAATAGGATTTTGTGAGTAAAATTCTCCAAGGCAATTAAACCAACATATGTGTCTGAGATAGGGAGTTGAGAAGTCCATTGTATAATTGGTAATATCAAGAGGCTCTTCTCACACCAGAGTTAATCACGAGGTCGCACGAAGTTAGTTGAAGGGATAACCCCTGGATACTCACCTAGCGTCAGAGATATTTCTTTGAATTTATTCATATTTGGGGATCTTGCTAGTACCCATACCTCTGTGTGAGGCAGTGCTTTCAAGGTTTCGGTCTTTGCTACCCTTCCCATACGGTGATACAGACTTACGACTTCTTTCCCGTGCATCGGTTATACAATGGTTTATTAGTTGCTTGACTTAGGTATCTCATACGTTACTTGCAGGGGTTATTGTGCTTGTGCCCTAGGTCGGATAAGGGTCTGAGAACACACAACCTTTATGGAGGATTACCTCTCTGGGGGGATCTGACCTACTAGTTGTTAAGCCCACGAGGGCCCCTATAACTGATTCTGTTACCTATAAAATTTAGCAGGGTGTCTCAGGTCCCTCTTGGACGAGACATACCTTCTTTAGTGAGGGAGGCCACTCAGCCACTTTAGCCCATTTGCATGCATATTGGTTGTTTGAATTTTTGGTATGCTCTTTGATTATTAGTTGACCATAGGATTTCATGCTGAGTCTTCATTATCATGGACAGTGGAGTTCATTTTTCTCCCTCGTTTACTGCTACCCCCCGCATGATGTCCACTCATTTCATGGGGATGGATCTTTCTGCTTTGCATTATGGTATGCAGAATTATAATACTTATTCAACACCTCAGGTCTCTAATCATTTTTCTCATGGTATGATTGATATGTCTTCGCACTTACCATCCTTTGTCTCACCTCCTTATGCGAATACAAGTTTTGGGTCTAGGGGCATGATGCCTCCTTCTTATCCCTCTCCATTTGGTGGGAGTCATATCCTTCAAACGCCTCTTACGATAGGAGGTTGGAACCTTCCTTCCTATGAATATTCTATGCAAGAAGTAAATGGTCAACTATGAAATCATTCTACTTATTACACTCCATCCACTTATCCTTCTTCCGCCATGTCGACTCCTACGAACACTTTTCCCATGGCGGACCTCCGTCTGCCCTCTGGTGTTTCATCCGGGGGGAGTTATTTTTATAGTATGGGCAACCCCCTTCAAGAATTTCCTTCGTCTGGGGGAAACATATATCCTCACATGAGTAACCCTTGTCATGTATCTTTCTCTTCGCAAGCAACTTCCTCAGTTTCGATGCCCTTACAACCCTTTTTGAATCATTATGGAGGAGGATATTATCCCATTGGACAGGGACAGGGTGTAAACCAGGATCCTTATTATCCTGCAATTTCTCAGAACCAATCTTTCCTTGGACTTTGGTCTCAAATGCTACAATCTACCACCGCCTCAAGTCCAGTCACTGTGTGTCATACTGGAATTATATCACCAACCTCTGTTAGTCATGTTGGAGATTGGTCGATAACCTCTGCGAGTCATGTTGAAGACCTGCAACCAGCCACTGCAAGTCATGCTAGGGGAACAAGTCCAGTCATTGCGTGTCATACTGGCATTATATCACCAACCTATGCTAGTCATGTTGGATATTGGTTGAAAACCTCTACGAGTCATGTTGAAGACCTCCAACCAGTCACTACAAGTCATGTTGGGGGCACAAGTCCAGTCACTGTGTGTCATACTGGCATTATATCACCAACCTCTTCTAGTCATGTTGGAGTTTTTCTACTAGCTTATGCAATTCATGATGGGAGCATGTCACCAGCCAGTGCAAGTCATGCTGGGGGCATTCATATGATTGAGAAGCCTAGACGTCTCATACATAAGCCTATATTCCTTTGCAGGATTTGTGAAGGAAGTCACCTTACTCGTTTGTGTCCTATCACTGCTAGGATACCAGAAGCGTGGGGCTCACCTAAGGGCCCTTCGGGTTCTGAGGCATCTATGGTTTCACAACACTCCATTCCTTCTTTGTTTGATACAATAGTCATGCCGATTCAATCTTCGACTAACACCCCTTTCCCTTTAGGGGTTGATGCATTCTTTGACCTTATTGTCTCACATCCTGTTCAACCTATGGTCGCATCAATGAAATCTTCAACCGACACCTCTCCTATGTTTGGAGGTGATGCGTCTCTTGAACTTGTTGTCTCACATATTGTTCAACCAACATTCGTGTCAACACAATCTTCGACCGACAACACTCTTATTTTTTTGGGTGATGAACCTCTTGACCTTGTTGTCTCACATCCTATTCAACCAATGGTTGAGGAAGTGGTCGTATCGATGCAATTTTCAATTGACCCCAATCTTCTCTTGAAGAGTGAAAATTCTAAGGAAGCAGTCGTGCCAATGCAATTTTTGGTCGATCCCGCTCTTCTGGTTGTTCTATACCTTCTTTTCCATGTCCTTAGCATTTCTATTACTTCACCTTCTAAACAAGAGATAATTTTACTCTTCTCGAGTTATCTCCCTCCAAGTCTTGACGAGGTTCCCTTTGATTGGGATGGTCTTGTGGGGTATCCAATGCCTCTGCCTATGTCCTTTCTAGGAAGAGACATTATCCGATATAACATGGAGACGATAACCTCCATTAGCAATTTTCCATCCTTGACTTGGAGATATTTGGTTCTTCCCAATCTTGTGTCAGTTCTTCATAAGATACCGACATTCCACAGAAGGTCCGTACGGGAACCTTGGCCTCCCCCGTGGATTTCCACCTACAATCTTCGTAACGAGTCTTATTTAATCTCTTTTCCGACTCATATAAAAACTAAAAATATGGCCAAGTGATTTGTCCCTTTCACACTCGTTAAAATTGGATTTGAAAGGTCATGAGTCTTAGTTAAGATCTTTTCCGACTCGTTATAAAAAACAAAAAAGATTGTCGAGTGAACTTGTCTTTTTCACACTAGTAAATTGGATTTGAAAAGACATCTATTTGGCACAAGTTTACCCCTTTTTCACACCAAGTAGACTAAAAGACATAAAAAAGGACATTTTTTGGCGTTAAGTTGTGATTTCATCTCATGCCCTCACTTGCAATATTGAGCCTTTAGCTAGTTCTTGCTTTGCATTATAAATCGTTGCCTAAGCATTTTTTGCATCCTCAACCAAGAAGAGCCTTGTTTATATCCTTCACAATTTGACACCCTATACCCTGGAGGGAACATCACCCCAAGTGTCCATCTCCCACATACACTCCCCTTCATTGAGCATAGGTACCTTCCACTACTGGAACTAGTTTTGCTTACTTGCGACACTCGTTCCCTCCTTCGTATCATAGCATTCATTTGTTATGAAAAAAAAAAAAAGATGGGCGGGAAGGGAGTACTATATTGTAATTGGCAGCATTCATGTCACCTTTGAACATAGCACAAAGTTATTGAGTCCTTGTGTCATCATAATTTTGGGTTTAGCATGGCCTTAGGAAGTTGATCTAGTTACAAATTTTTTTCTACCGACTGGTTACTCTTCCAGTCCCTATATAGAACATTATTGATGCCTCCTGCATCTAATAGTCACATCATTGAGTCCATTCTTCTGGATTCCACCATGTCTCATGCTCTTGTTCAAATGAAGTCTATCAACCTGTGTCGTCCACTCCTCAGAAATCTTGACTTTGCATGTCGGTCATACCCTCAGTTTCTCTCAGAATCACATGATATTATGGTCTTATTATGCACCCTGGCCCTACTTTCATCATTGGTAGGTCACCTTGAAACCAATAATCGACACTTCATCATTGTTCGTTGACTGGGTGGTTTCCCTTGTGTGTGACAACAAGACATATATTCACACTTTGGGATTCATGTAGTGTCTTGGTTTCCGTTATCATTATTAGTAGTTTCCTCGCCTTTGTCAGCAGTTTTCATCATTGGCTTCTATTAAAAGGGTCTTTTTCATGAACCTCTTGCACTTGGTACATGCGAAATATGCATAGGGTCGTTGGTTCCTGAAGATGTTCTTCTTCCGATCTCCACCAAATCATGAAGCTCCTTCTTTGTTCCTCGTGCTGACTAATGAGAGATGCCTTAATGCTCTCCTTTCAGCAGGTTTCTTTCCATCGACTTCTTCTCATTTATTCTAGATATGAGACCTAGAGTTTCATGAGTACCTTGAGGCATGAAGTCATTAGTGGCGGGCTCTCTCTCCATTCACAGATGGGAATTCATCAATGTCTCATGATCAATGGATTTCTCAAGTGTTCGACACCAACTCCTTTATTCTCACTTGTAGAAATGTACTCGGTGCCTTGATACCTACTTTCATTATTGGTCGGTTGTCTCACATTTGCTAATGGTATACCTCAATGACTGGTAATCAAACGATGTCTCATCATGTTCGACCTTGACTCCTTTTTTCACATGATATAGACTTTCACCTTGGAGAATTGTGTAGAAGACTTGAAGACATCACTATGTGGCCACAGATTTCTTGAGTTGTTGCTTCTCTTTCATTGGACCAACACCTGTTCAACTTTAGTGATCATGGGAGATCAGATTGTACGTCATGGTATACAAATATCTTCAGATTGATTTTGAGATTGGTTTCACTAGGCCTTGTTCGTGACTATGACAGATTTTGGCATATAACTGCATTTGTATTTGCCTATTCATGGCCATGAAGACTTTTTTGGTATATTTTCCACATGGATTTGCATTGTATTCTTGGCAGCCATGTATGCAAATTCAATACATAATGTAATAAGAAATTGAGTTCGTCCAACTGGTTCTCTACCACTCCACTCCTGGGTTATTTATAATGTATTTCGTCCATCGCAGATACTCCTATGACCTCACACATTAGGGGGCATATGTTATAGCGAGATTTGCCTCACCATTGCTATCTGACACAAACGACCTTTTTCCATTTCCCTATGCAGACTTTTCATCCCTTTTTGATGAATCCAGAGCCAAAAGTATACACTTTTCTACATATACGTTCCCTATTAGTTATTCAAGATGCATATATGCTGGCTGCTCCACTACAACCCACGTACATCGGTATTTGTGCCAAAAAATACAAAATGAGGTCAGGTTTCTAGGTCACGACAGAAGATCTCTGATCCTTGGCCTTCCACATACTGGAAATGTTTCGACTCGGCCCTTCAGTTGCATTCTGAAGGCTATAAAAGCACAATTTTGAGTTATGGAAAAGGAGGAGAAAGCATTCAAATTTTTGGGAAAAGTTACTCTGAAAAAATTACCTCATATTAAGTTTGCATCCCTTTATCCCTCAAGTCTGAACATAGTGTTCGGCCCCCAAGATATTTCCTTATTATTGAGAGAACCTCTTTGAATCTCTTCTATGAGCTTGCCTTTGGTGGAGGAGTGAAGTGGTGGAGGCCCAGTTGGAAGGAACTTGGTTTCTTGGTTTTGAACCATGCCAACACGGAAGTCTGTAATGTTGTCACTTCTGTTGATCAATTATTAATAGAAATACTCCTTTCCTGTACTATTGGTATCTTGTAAATACATGATTATTATCCATGGGCATGTTTGTAATGTTTATTAATGGATTATGCTATCTAATGTGATAACCCGTTTATATCATCACTATACACTTGCTCGTCTCGTTTGTTAAGAACTTATTGCAGGTATAAATCTTTGGGTCGAAGTGCTCAATGCTGGAACATCATCGAACATTGGATCGAGGTAGGCCTTTTTCTTGTCTTTCACATTAGTTTATATAGTATATGTTGGAATTGAGTTGATTTCTGCAGTCATACATGTCTGTTGTGGTTTACCCTTGTCCATAGAGATTTTTTCCCTCATAACAGTCATGATGTTTGTTGCTACACTGCCATATTTCAGAAAACCAATTATTCCATGACATGATCATTTACCTTTCTCCTTCCAAGCTAATTCATCATCCATGTATTGAAGTCCACCTTTCATTTCCTTATTCGTCATGAATTCACACACGCCTATCTTTCTGAGTCACATACATCTCTTTCTTATTTTTCCGTTCATTTTGCCTTATGAATAAAACCATTCAATTCCTTTCCATGACTACATTGTCTTGTTTTCCTTGCCATACAAACCTGTTGCTACTGAGATTTTTTTCTTTCATCTATAGTCCTACCAATAATTTTTTATGAACTCACATTGACTAATGTGGGATTCCTTAAAGCCCATATTTCAACAAATCTTGCCCCATCGACCTCAACACCTTATCTGGGATAGAGACTATAGTACTTTTGAGTACCTTGAGGCTTCCATGCCTTAATGGAAAGTTCTCTTACTAAAAATCATGGGAATACATCAATGTCCCTTGATCATTAGGTCTTTCAAGTGGCTCGACGTCAACTCATTCATTCACACTTTGCAAGGTGTACTGAGGTACCTTGGCACTCATTGACATCAATGATGAGTTTGACTCACATTGGTTAACGACATTCATCAATGGCTGATAATCCAATGACTTCTTTTCATGCGCGACATCGAAAAATTCATTCGCATGAATAGAATTGTAACATCAGGTTTTGTAGCAAGTGAAGACTATATGTTTTTCATGACTCCATCAACAATTGCAACAATAATTTTCCATCCATATCAAAGTACCACAGTTCCACTTTTAGACTTCATCTTTCGATTTATACAACCAATCAACAGTTCAGATTCCTTCACTTCACATTCCATGAGCATCACATTTTTCATGATCCAGCATAATCTACATTCCTATTGCATAGTTCATCTACTTTTTGGGTAAGTGGAGGTATGTTGTTTTCTAAACTTTAATCATGCAATTCCTTACATTCTAGAATGAATGCATTGGAAAATCCCCTCACCATGTTTTGTTGCCTTTCTCCTTTTCATACACATAACACATCTTCATTTCCGGGGGGGAGGATATTCATTACCATTTGATTCCATTTTCCACATGTCATCTCACTTACCATTGATCAATATGTCTCTTCCAAACTACACTTTGTTGCACCTTGATTCCATATATTGTTCTATTTTGGCATGATTCATAACATGAAGGAAAGGCTTTCTAATGTACATTAATGGTTCATCATTTCCAATGCATGTATGCTTTCAAATATTATTTATTGCAGAAAAAACACAAGTAATGTTGTTAACACAAGAACCAACATTTTTATATTCATGGTTTTCACACAAGAACCAACCATAAGAAAAATGCTTCCACTCACGCATTTCAAATCATGGAATGATTTCATTAAGAAGCCAAAATTCCCAAAGAATAACCATGCAATGTTGTATGAGGACATGCAACTAGATCAGTTGTTGGGGGGGGGGGAGGATTTTTATCCTCTTTATTGTTAAAAAAATATAATCATTCAAAACCAAAATTGAGAAGAAAAGTTTTTATGCAAGGTTGTATGAGGACATGCAACAAGTTCAGTTGGGGGGTATGTTGAGTCTCAGAATTGTCGAATTTTCATCCTCTTTTCCTTTCGTCATTCCTCACATTATATCACTTCATTTAACCATTCATTATACTCTTTTCATGAATACATTTGGGTTTCACCTTATTATTTTCCACTTTATTCATTTTAGTATTAAAAGATAAATTATGATTAAATATTAGAAAATTGACATATTTTCATTTATATCTCAAACTTGGATGAGTTTTGTAATGTGTAGGAATATTTGAAGACTCCAACAAAAGGATTATTCAAGCTTCTCGAATCTTTTATCCAACCTTTGAAGATTTGAGGATAATTATTCAAGCCTATTCAAAGGACAAAGATCATGGAGATATGGAAACAATTTCTTATCAAAGATATTAAGGATTTGTGAGGATTTGTAGAGATAAATATTATGTAATTATTATCAAATTGGTTGTACCTACTTGAGAGGAAAGTGGATCTACATTTATTAGTTGCTTATCCTATTTTCAAAGCAACTCATGTATAAATAGGGGTTCTCTCTCTCCATTTGAAAGGAGTAGGAGTTAGTGAAAGAGTGGAGTTAATAAGTGCGTGAATTATTGAGTGAGTTAGTCATTTTATAGAGGTTGGATTGGAATGCTATGTAATAGAGTTTATGATTTAATACAAACATATTGATTTCTCCATATTGAGTAAAGGATTCTTTATTATGAGTTAGTGGTGTTGATTTCATGTGAGCTCATTGGTTTCTTGTTATATATTATTTGTCTTTTATGAAATTTCATGCTTTCCTGATTAGATTCATTTCATGCAATTTCATGCTTTCATAATCAGATTCATTTCATATAATTTCATGATTTCTTAATTAGATTTATTTCATGCAATTTCTTTCTTTCCTAATTAGATTCAATTTTAGTTTGTTGTTTCCTTTTCAAGCATTAGATTAAGCTAGTTTCACTTTAATCCTATATATATTGTGCACGTGCCTCGTAAGTTTACGAACTAGTTTCATGCTTTCTTGTCGACTTTAGATTAGGCTAGACTATGCTCTGATCCTTCGTTTCCTGTGCCTGCACCTCAAAGCTTATGAACTCCTCGGGTTGAAAATTAAATAGTTGGGTTATTAATTAATTGACAATATTTAACACCAACACAGACCTTCCAACTCATCATGGTGGAATGCATGACATAGTTATGTGGTATTATGTAGTCAATGCATGGATGCATTATGTAGATGTGGCCATGGGTATTGGAACATTGATTGTCATTTTAATTAGTAATAAATTGTTGCATTATGAAAAGTTTGTGGTACTGAAAAGACGTAATGATGGATAGATGCATTATATTTAATATGAATACTAGCTGAAGGTGATTGGATTGTTGTTTTTACAATTTCAAGATCAGTTTTGGAGCTATTAAAAATGTTACAATTGGAATTATTGAAAGCATTTTGGTGAATGCATGAGTATATTATATAACAAAGAAATGATTATGCTAACAGCTGAAATGATTTGAGTATTGCTAACTCATGAAGTTGCAAACACTTCAGAAACTATTAGATATTACAACAAGAAAGTTGTAGGTTAAAAAAAGCTACATAATGATAAATTACAGGAAATCTCTGTTGAGGGGACAGAGTGATAAAACAATTTCTAGATAGAAGAGAGAAGATATTGGCTGATAAGATGTGTAAATAATGATGGGTTCATTCCATTCAATATTTGAATTCCATTTAATGTCAAGAACTGATGGCAGTAATTGAATTGCAGTTGTAAACAATTCTAATATCACTTGTTACCATATATATATATATATATATATATCTTGTACATGAGATATTGACAATTTGTTTGGCTGAGGAATGTTGAAATTGTAAGAAGAAATTGTATTGGATATGGTAGTGTTGTAATCCCATAAAGAATACCAATGGCTATTGTTGCAAGAGACAAATTATTATGATCAAAAGATCATGTCTGGAAATTTAATTTTTCCTATATAACAGTTTTGCGAATTATAATTTAATAAATTACTGACAAATTGTTTTGGCTGAATGTAAATTGAGAAAATTGTAGGTAGGATGGTATTGAATATGGAATGGATGTAATCCCATAATGAATACTGATATATACAGCTGTGGAGCCAAACATTATGAGCAGAAAGCTCATGCTTGGAAAATTTTGTTTTCCTGTATAAAATAGATTTGACATTTATGATTGAAAATGGTTATAATGATATCTCATGATGATTGTATGTGTATAATACAGATGAGACGTTGGATATGATAGATGGAAATCATGGAAAAGGCTACTTTTGTGACATGAGAACCATGTGTCCCTATAAATCTTCTTGTTCAAGGAAGCCTTGGTCAGGAAATATGGATCTCATGAGGAACTATATAGCATAGAAGGGGATGCATGAGACTAGGACTGGAAGGTGAGTGACCACGAGGAAGATGAGACTTTGATAGTTCTTGTAAACTATTGATTGGGATCATGAACACAATGGGTATGTCAGGGAAAAATAATGAGGCAAGTTAATGAGACAAACCTCTGGGTGCAGATCCAAAAACCACACAGATAAGTATTGTACTGGATTATGAAAATTTACTCTTAGATTATGAACAAACAAAAAAAAAATTATGAACAAATTGTGAATTGACATTCTCGTTGATTTGAAATGTTGTAGGAAAACGCTGAATGTTGAGGATCTAGAAAAGTATCAGACTA
Organism: Picea engelmannii; assembly: GCA_009831015.1. Classification (NCBI taxonomy): domain Eukaryota; kingdom Viridiplantae; phylum Streptophyta; class Pinopsida; order Pinales; family Pinaceae; genus Picea; species Picea engelmannii. The sequence goes on from ML813693.1 coordinate 40,243, forward strand.
TGAGGGAAAAGAAGAAGGTGATGCTGGAGAAACTGAATGACAAGGGAATAGAATGAAGAAAGTCCAATGGACTTGTTGCAGCTGGAGTTCTAGAAGTCACAACTCTGAAACTTCCCGACTGAGCGCACTGAAACCTTGGAGAGAAGTGGAACAGCTTGAGGGACTGCATGGTAGAGAAAGAGGTTCATTTATTTGGGTTGTGTAGGGATGAGAGGGAAGGAGAGCTTGTTGGTTTGAACTGCTGCCAGAAATATAAATTCTAAAGATCATTATACATGTTTTGGGTCGAAATGCCTATGCATACATGTTTAATTTTAGGCCAAAGTGCATATGTATATAATATTGGGATGGATTGACTGTGTGGATTAAGGCCAGAGGGCCTGTATTTGTAATGTTAATAACATTGGAATGGTGTTTTTCATTGAGGACAATGCCAAGATAATGGGAGGGGCATATAACATGTCGGTTCTAACCCTTATGAACTATAATGTATTATGTAAATATGACTTAGGATGGTGAGCCGGTAAAGTTGAAAAGGGGTCAGAGTGCCTAGGAAATGTAATAATTCATATATATTAATAAGAATACACCATTGGCTACAAGACAGACAAGGAAAAAAGAGATAGGGGGATATGATTCCACAAGAGAGGGGGCTTGAGGGGCTAAGTATTTTTATTATGAGTTATTTACCCATAATTTATTTTATGGAAAAAAGTGGTTACATGAGATTATTGTGGGAGGCCATGTGGTTCTTGGTTCTTGTGATTATATAAACATTTCTTGGGGTCTACTTGGGTTTGATTCTTCTTGTTCCCCGATGTGCTTCTTCTCCCTTGTTCTTATTCCTCTTCACTCACTACTGCTAGTTCGTGTGCTCTTGGGATGAGGATGGAAACAAATGGTAGGAAGAGGAGAGACATAGTTGAATGGTTGTAATGATTTACTGATCATTCCAGGAGGGGAATGGATGCCTGTGTGCATGAGCTTGATGGAAGTTTGGATGGAACTTTCCATAGCTGAGAGTCCTTGGAGTTTCCAGTAGGGATATTTCCTGATCAGTAGCACTAGAGCCCTGGAGAGAAATGGAACAACCTCAGGGACTGCATGCCAGAGAAAGGTGTTCATTTCTTGGGGTTGTGCAGGCTGAGGGGGAAAGAGAGCTAGAAATTAGGATTTGTTGTGAGGTTGGGAAACCTGAGAGCTACTTAACCAACTCATGTGTGTTTAGACTTGGCCTTGGACCCGTCCTTGTGGATTCATAGCCATGGCTCAGGGATGACTTGCTGTTGAGAGTAAATGAACATTAGTGTCTATGGTTTGGAGGAACTTCCTTGGTCTGCATCCAGTTGGTGAACGTTTACTTGCAAAGATAATTTCTCTCTTTGTTTTCTGTGTAATGTTTATTTCTATTGTGTATTTAATTATCTCTGATATATGTATTTTTAATGTGCCTATCTGTTGTCTATTTTTTTTTCATGGCACACTGTTTATCTCTTTTATGTTGTGGCATGGATCTTGATTAATGCATGTGGTTCTTTCATGCTTGTTTTCAGACTAAATGTTGTTAGAATTAGAGATCCGTTCATAGAACTGAGTCTTGGGACTATAGCATGCCCTGCCTGTTGGTGGTTGGGTGTGTTGCAACCTGTTTAAGTGGCGTAGCTCAGCCTATGGGTGGCTGAGTATGTTACAGGTTATGTCACTATTGGGTTTCTAACAGGCTAACTTAGGCCTTTGATGAAAAAAGACATTGATTGAAAGAATTCCCCCATTCTTGAAAACAACATAAAACATGTTGTCTTTTTACTTTTAATGTTCAAAAAAATTTAAAAGTTTGAATTACGTTGTGTTGGTGACTCGCATGCGTTTTCATGTCCCTGAGCACTTGATATCACATGGGTTATTGCTGGGGAATTTACTCTTCCGATTAGTCTTGAAAGATGTCTTAAAAAGGGTAAGTTTCTTGTTGACATCTGCAACAAATTTCTGGTGGCAGAACACCAAAACCCTAATTATATTCAGGGCATCTCGATTATGTGGATTAAAGAAGAGTGGCGGGGAATTATCACCATAGTCCAAATGTATATCACATGTGAAGTTTATTTCTCGATCATTCATTGTTATCACCTTTGATTCCTTATGAACTTAAATGGTGATAAGGAATTAAACCTTCCTTTCTGTTTTCTTAAAATCTTAATGTCTAAAATGGTCCAGAATCACACTGAATATGCTCATAGAAGTTTATATCACTAGGGTTTCATTAATTTTTATTTTTCTCTTTTCTTTATATGAAATAGAAATTCCCTAGAAGTATTTTCTGCAGTCTGTAGGGTTATAGGAAGAAGGACAGAGAACATATCAATAGTAAGAGGAAGAGGAAGATGATCAAAAATCAAAAGAACAAAGGGATGAGGGTAACAAAGAAATTAGGGTTTCTCTTGAACCTGGGTGCTCATCAAAATTTACCTAGAAAGATAGAAAAAAGAATACTACAACGAAAATGGGGGGAACCCAATACAAAAAGGCTAGCTCAATTACTCCACCAAGAGAGGAAATACCTCGAAGGAATTTAAGGTCCTATACAAAAAAACAAAGAGAGATGTAGAATGGAAAAGTGTATGTCATGAATTATATCAAATAGGGTATATCAGATAGGGAGGAGAACAATCCAATCTAGAAGTCCCACTATCACCTGAACATTATGAAGAGAATCATTTGTCCAATACCATGCAACAAAACAAGAATACCAGGTCAAAACCAGTAGGAAGAGGAGGGATAAATGACCCAGTCCCGAGATAGTTGCCACATAGTTTGTTCCTGTAGACACCTTGATTAAGGAATCCATTGAGGCCAAGAAGAGTAAAAAAAGGAAAGGGAGTTAGGTCCCTAAAATTCCCAGTAAACCTAACAGAATAACCATGCTCACAAATAAATTGAAGTTGAATTCCAAAGAACTCTTTAATCCATCCTTAAAAGACCAACAACCCATAATATTTGAGGATGAGGACACTGAAGTGGACATCTCTGGATTTTCCAATATGGAGGATATGGTTATCCATACATTGAAAGAGATGACATGAGAAAAGGAAAAGTAGACATTAAAGGGGATACCTCATGTATAAACTATGTTGCTATAAAAAAAGAGTACCATGCAGATATGGAATCAGAACAAAATGTAATGGCATTTTGTCCAAACCTTCAACAGGACTTTGATGACCTAACTCCAAATGAAAAACTAGTTCCTAAGAAGGATCTGCATGATCCCAAACCAAAGATCAAAGAAAAACTATTGAAAATGTAGGAACCTGTGAGAGAGGCACTTGAAAAAAAATATGAGAAAGCATCCATATATGAAATGAGACCAAGGAAATCTCAGCTATCCATTAAACTCAACAAACCTGTTACAGAGGAATAAAAGGGGAACAAGGATGGAAGTAGGGTAAAGACATTGATCAAACCAAATGTTGAAACTTACAAGGAGATGGATGAAAACCACCAGGTGGAAGTTATGAAGCAACAAATTTGGATTCTACATCAACAAAAACAAGATCTTGAATTGAATCACACTAAGCGACATAAAAAGTACCAGAAGCTGCAAAATCAACATAAGAAAACATGTGTGTTATTGAAAGAGATAATATAAAAGGTCTATTATTGTCAAAAGGCAAAGGAATTCGAGACTTATGCTAGCTGATCCATCTATATTCCATATTGGTCTCCAATTTTTAGTATACGTGGACATCCATGCACATTCAACTGTCAACAATTTTTTTTGAATACTTTTGTTATGGAGTTGTCCCACTTCAGTTATAAACTTTAGTTATAGTTTCACTTATAGAGTTTTGTTTCTTTAGTCAAAGGTACTTCTTCAAATTGTAATAAATGG
>ML813693.1:52484-64181 GCA_009831015.1 Picea engelmannii
GAGGGAAGGTAGGTACATTGTATTTATGTACTATTAATGTTGAATATTATATCTCTTTAGCTTCTACAAGAGTGGATACAACATTGTGGAATCATAGGATTAGACACATGAGTGAGAAGGGGATGCAGATACTTCACAAAAGGAAATTTTAGCCAGATCTTACACAAGTTGATTTGGATTTCTGTGAGTACTGTGTTTATGGAAAACATAAGAGAGTCATATTTCTTAGAGTTGAAAAAGAAAACAAGAGTGAAAAGTTGGAGCTTTTTCATACATATGTATGGGGACTAGATTAGGTATCATCTCTTGGTGGATCTCATTATTATGTTACTTTTATTGTTGATGCAACTAGAAAAACTTGGGTTTATTTCATTCAACAAAAATCTAATTTTTTTGATACTTTTAAGAAATGGAAATCTTTGGTTGAGAATGAGACGGGAAAGAGGTTGAAGTGTCTCATATCAAACAATGGAGGTGAATACTTCAACAAGGAGTTTGATAATTACTATTCATACCATGGGATTTGTAGAGAAAAAACAATAATAGGAACACCACAAGAAAATGGTGTGTTATAAATGATGAACATGAGAATCATGGAACGTGCAAGGAGTGTGAGATTGCATGTTGGGTTTCCCTTCAAGTTCTGGGAAGATGTTGTAGATATTGTTGTTTAATTAATAAATAGAGTACCTTCAAGTTCTTTCGATGGTGGCATTCTAGAGGAGGCATGGACAGCTAAAAAGGTAAGCTATTCATTTCTGAAGACTTTCAGTTGTGAAGAATTTGTCCATATTGATAAACAAAATAGAACAAATATTGAAGTAAAATCCAAGAAGTGTACCTTTATTGGATATGGTGTTATTGACTTTGGTTATCTCTTATGGGATTATGAAAATAAAAAAATCATTAGGATTAGATATGTGATATTCAATGAGAAGGTCATGTGCAAATATCAGTTTCATGGAAGGAAAAAAGAATAAGAAAAACCATAATACATAGTGCTTGATGAGATCACTGAAAAAGAAACTCCAAAGGTACAACAAAATCAAAATGTACAACAATAGGAGTAGAAGGTACCTCAAACTCATGCAAGTTTTGTTAGAATATCTACCATGTTAAGTAGACCCCATGAATGATACTCTCCTTCATTGTATTATTTATTATTGATTGATTCTGGTGAACCAGAAAGCTAGGAAGAGGCAATGCAGGTAGATAGTAAAAAGAAGTGGGAGCAAGGCATGAAAGAGGAAATGGATTCCTTGGTAAATAAACAGACTTGGGACTTGATTAAGTTGCATGCAGGAAAAAAGAGCATTTTAGAATAAATGGTTTTACAGGTTGAAGGAAGAAGACGGAGAAAAAAAGTGGTACAAGGCTAGACTTGTTGTAAAGGGGTTTTCACAAAAGAAAGGTATATATTTTGATGAAATATTTTCTCATGTTTTCTAAATTAATTCTATTGGGACTATTTTAAGTCTTATGTCAGTAGAAGATTTGCATCTTGAAAAGTTAAATGTAAAAAAAACTTTTCTCCATGGGGATTTGGATGAAGATATTTATATGTAGTAGTGTTGACAGGCGAAATTGACCACTCGTCAACAGGAGGGGTGGATCTGGTCCAAGGTTGTCTAAATAACCCTAGCCGTTTGGAATTATCCACTCCGACAGGTTTAGCGGCTCCGTTGGCCGATCTAATTCCTAGGAAAGTGAAAGAAAAACTAAATTAAAGAAACTAATCTAAGTGAAAAAACTAACTACAACAAACTATATACAATTCTAAAATATATATATATAGTTCACTAAATAATATTACAAAACAATCATTCTATTTATTTAAATGTTCAGCTATCAACATAATTAAATCTCAATTATATATGTACAGTATTTACAGAATACAAATTTTGATCTAAATTTGCAAAAATCATTTGTAAATTGTCTTATGACAGCGAAGCTATTATTTTTTATTTTTATAACTTTTCTGTGAAAGAAGTGAAATGAAAGCTAACTAAGATAAGCAATTAAGATATCAATCTATACTATATATCTATCTAAACTACTGAGAATTCTCGAATTTATTTAACTATTAAATTGCAAATAACAAACTGACCTGAAGTAACGCGTCCTATTTGTCCTGTTCACAACACTCGATTTAGCTTTTTGATGGGAGAAATCCGCACCAAATTTTCCACAAGCTTCTTGTAAACAAGAAGCAACAATGCTCTTTGAATACGAATGACGGAACAAACAAGACATAAAACAACAACAATTTTATAGTTTACAGATCATCACATTTAGATAAATCATAGTGTGAATATTTGTACATAATTGTTCACTTAACAAAGAAGATAAACCTTCTGCTCATTAAATTGAAACTGGATAATTGTTGCATGTAAAATGAGATACATCAAATATGAACAGAATTTAAATCATAACACATCAACCTGTAACAAATCTTGATATCTAAAGTAGTCAATAATTTGATTACAAATTAAAATGCACAGAAACTTGAACAAAAATAAGATAAATTGAAGCTAAAGCCATACAACAAATCCACTTCTATTCAAGTTTGTATCATCATAAGTCCATAGTCTTTGTTCTCCCAAAAGTGATGGGTTCTTTACAAAAATTAATAAGTATATAAAGGCCACAAGGTAAAACATCCCTATGGGAATTATCAAAAACTGTTTGCAAAAAATATGAGAACAATCTCCCAAATCTCTATTTCTAACTAAGACTAACAACTTAAACAAAAAATATGTAACAAAAGCATATTCTAAACTGCCACAACAAGTCCAATTCCCATTGAAATTCATGTGTACCTGTAGATAGACAAGAATAAATAATTTTAGATAGCGTTCAGTTATAAAATCAACAAAAATCCAACTTTTATGACTAGCTACAGAATCTCACGATTCTGTAGCTGGTCATATTTACAAACCAAATCATTTTAAATTAATCCAAATGGTAACAGAAATGTATACGGTGAATCAAACAACTCTTAATTACTAATTCAAAACAAAGCCAATCGTTTATGCCAATTCAAGGACAACAAAATCATGTTAATCCAAACAGAACTGTATCCGATTTAGAAATCAAATCAACGCCAACACAATAGACTATGCTAATTCAAAACAAACAAAATCGTTTTTGAATCAAACAAAACAGAACTATATCAAACTAACTCAGAGCCAATTCAATCGTTTATACTAATTCAAGAACAACAAAATCGTATTAAATCAATTCAATCAAAACAAAGGTATATTCAATTTTAGCAAACAAATCTTTTGTACTGATTCAATGCAAACACAATTCAAAATGAAATCATTCTTGGTAATTCGAAGTAAACATAATCGTTCTAAAACAATATTGAAATAACATACCTTGGCTGTACAGATACGATTCGTTCAGGCCAATTTTGAGTTAACAAAAGCAGTAGTTGCCTCAACATTTCTGAACACGATAGAACTCGTGGTCTTTTGCTTCTTATCATAAGCTTGCAGCCTATCATTTTCCTTAGACAACACAGTCACCCGGTCCTCTAAGGACTTAATTTTGGATTGCAACAGAGGGACATCTGTGTAGTATCGTTCTAGCCAAGAGTTGCATTGAGTGCACTGTTGTTGATCGGGTCGAGTTACTACAGGTGAGGGTTCTTTTAAATTACCAGGGGTTCCACTGTCAAGCTTAATTCCAGTGAAGTTAGGGTCATCCTTAAGGCACGGTGGAAGGTTGGACACATAGTCATAGGGTTCAACAGAACAGAGGCCATGAGAGTAAGGGTATTCCTCAGTCAAAAAACGTTTAATCTCAGAGTCTGAATCTTTGCTCAAAACAATAGGCTTTTGGTCTGTGTTTTGTTTGGGATTATTACGAGCACACCTAGATACCCATCGTACAACTTTATTTCCCCTGCTGTTGACATCTGTATTACCCTTCCCCTTTTTTCTTGAAGGCTTCTTAACATTGTCCTTCGAACATGAATTAGGCATGGCGTCCGGTAGGTCAACGTTGGGGTAGGTCGAGGGTTTGACAGCAGGTAGGAGGGTAGGAGGTGGCATGGCAGGCCCAACAAGGGTTTCAGTGAGCAAAGTCTTGTCCACTTGAACACATTCAGGAGTGGCAAAGCCATTCCTTGATAGGAAAGCTTTCCAACAGTCACCATTCAGCCTCAAATGATGGACAATAACGATTTTGATGAAACAATGATGGAAAAGGCTGGAATAATCCTTTTCCCTCTCAAATCGTTTATACATTTTATACAGACTACGTAGGAGGTAGTGAGGCATATTCACAAGGAAATCCATGAAATTCATAAGAAACTGGATATGGTAAAGAAACATTAAACCATAACGACCCTCGCAAGTCACAAATTGATTAACAATGGCCAATAAATCATACCATCAAGACTTAAGGGCAGTGACTGGAATACCTCTGTCACAATTGAAAATTTTCCTCGATGTAAACAGGAGCGACCATGACACTTCATCCACCTTCGAATTCTTAAACCACCTCTGCCCTTTAGCTGGTAAACCCATCGCTGAACTAAGGAATTCTTCGTTCAATTCAAGTTGAATATCTCCAACCTTGGCCCTACATCCATCGAATGTGAGGGTGAACTGTTGAGTGACTGTGAGGTTGAAACCCTCGAATTTTTGGATGAACATTAACCAGCCATTACTCTCCAAGTCCTCACAAGAATTGTCAAATAAAAGCAACGTTTGGATGCCATTAGGTTCTATGCGCACTACAGGGGCCATAGGAGAGAGCACATTGTTGGGGTAAATGGTGAGGGGGATGGACAAGGTAGACACAAGACCAAATGCTCACAGGTTTCCCCAAAACAAACAGAGGTAGCCCGAGATACAAGGTAGACATTAATGGCTATACGTGTGCGGGTGGTGGAGTGAAATAAAACCGTGCGAAACAGTCATTTCGATATGTACAATCGACGATGCTTTGGTGATTCAAATCACTATTGGTGTATGTCAAAAACATTGTAAATGACATTCTAAACAAATAATCATTGAAAACCATGACAAGTCGATCCAACTATTTGATCATACAATAGCATTTATAATGATTTAAAACAAAACAACATTTCGAATATAGCACCAAGGATTTGATCATAAAATTTATGCGTTCTATGAAACCATTGTCCTAAGGATTTAATCAAAGACACCAAAAATCATTGCAACATGAATTTATAAATTGAAACCATGCCAAACAAAAATACAATGTGAATAAAGGTTTGGTGTTTTGATACATGTATGACCATTAAAGGTGAAATGACCACATGAACAAGGGTAATCATAATAATCCAGTGACGATTTTAATGCCATCGACGTGACTTGCGAATCGAGGTTTTCACGCTTGCAGTCGTGAAAATGAAAACAAAAGGTAGGTGTGAGAATAGTGGAAGATAACAATTTCATTTTGTTTTCAAGAATTACAACAAGTATTTAGGGTTCAAAACCCTTGTGTAGGCAGCTTATAAGGAAAAGATAAAAATGCAAAATGGCTGCCAACAATGGTGACACACTGGTAGAAGCAGTTATCTATGTCAAAAGAACAAATCCAGATTATGATATGAGAATAATTCTAACTCATAAACAATCAGAAAATTGTTTAAACATCATCGTTAATCAACTATTCCAGTTGTGCTTAAAAGATGAAAACTGATAACAGTCTTAAGACAAGCGAGTTATGATATTAAAGATAAATCTCCAATACTGTTGACAGAGCCACTGCTGCTAGTAGGCGTCCATAGCCTCGACAGGGTTGTCATTTAACCTACTCTGACATCCGTATCCTGCCAAGAAGTTCCAGATCAGAATAAAGGACATTTTAAGGTCAAGAGATTCCATATTTGCGAATTTTCATATACCCGACATTGCTTCACTACCAGCGGGCCTGTTCAGTACCCCGACGAAGTTGTCTTGGCATCATGCATGCATTTACCCACTACCAGCAGACCTGTTCAACATCCCAGTGGGTTTACAAGCACTTCCCACAACTCTTTTATGATTTATTTCATTTTTAAAGATATATAATTGAGCGGGGTGACGCTGAAAATTATGATATTTCAGACATATTTTTTCAGACCTTGAAAGAATGTTTTAAAACTGTCCTTCATTAAGATTAAGAGATGGTTTGTTTACAAAACCGACCTTCTAAGGCAGGGAGACATCTTCTGAGTCATTCCCTTAAGGAACATGGACAGCATAAGAAGATAATGGATGATCGTGACAGGCTTTACTTACAGATTGAAATCAATAAACTTCTTTCAAACAATAGTCTTTTCTCAATCATGAATGTAAATTTTAGAAGTACATTATACTTGATGTTTAGACAATTTTTCAACAGTCATTTCAGAGAAAGAGTTTTCTGTTTTCTTTGTCTGAACAGTTCTAAATGCAGGTATGTGTATTTCCAAAAAGCAAAAATTGATAAGTGTAAGGAAAAATCAAAACCAAAACAGAAAAAGAAAAGCAAACAAAAGAAAAATATTTACACAGTATACACAGGGTTGTCATCAAGCGAAATATCTTTTCAGAGCTTTGCCATTCACCGGATAGGTGTCTAGCTGTCCCTCTAGATTCTGTAATTGGAAAGAGTTGGGACCCAATTTCTCAGCGATAAAAAACGGTCCTAGCCATAAGTTATGAAACTTCGTATACTCTCCCTTTCCCTCATGCGGTTTGTCCCATTTCAAGACAAGGTCACCTACTTCGAAGTTCCTATCAGAGGCAGAGTTGGAATCAAACTAGCTTTTGACCACTAGTTGATGCTGATCTAACTTACGTTTTGCTTGAGCTCTTACCTCGTCTAGTTTCATTAAAGCATTAATTCGATTCTCCAAAGGGGGGTAGTCTTCTTCTTGTATTTTCTGTGATAGTTATAGTGAGGGAAGAAGAATATGTGGTGGCAGAATTGCTTCTCTGCCATAGACGAGAAAGAAGGGAAAGTTACCTACAACAGTTTTTGGTGTTACTCTATCAACCCAGATTGCGTTTAATAGTGCATTATGCCAATTTTTGTGATTTTCAGATACCGTTCTCTTGATGATTTTAATCAGATTCTTATTGGTTGATTTTGCCAATCCATTGCCCTGGGAGTAGTAGCTGGCAAAATAATTCAATTTAATTCCCTTTTCTAGAGCGAGCTCGCTCATCTCAAGAGACAAAAAATAAGAAGCGTTATCGAATACTAAACAATCAGGGATACAAAAACAAGTAATAATATTTGAATTTAAAAAGGCAATTACCTGACTGGTATTCACAATTCTCAATGCGGCAGCTTCAGACCACCTGGTGAAGTAATCCATGGCTGTTATGATAAAATTATGCTGCTGTGAGGATGGCAGATTGATTGGACCTATAATATCAAGACCCCACTACTGAAAAGGGACGTCTATTGTAACTGGATGCAAAGGAAAGGCTGGTTTATGTATCCACCCGGACGCTTTTTGACAAATAATACACTTGCGACACAAGGCATGAGCATCTATAAAAAGTGTGGGCCAGTAATAACTAGCTCTTAAAACTTTATGGGCAGTGGTGTCACCACCAAAATTCCCACCCACTTCTCCTGCGTGCAATTCTAGTAAGACCTTTTCTGCTTCATCTTTCTCAAGACAATGCATTAGTACTCCATCAAAATTTTGATGAAACAGAATACCATTTATCAAATGAAAGGAGGCATATTTTAATCTTAATTCTCTTCTTTTAGTGGGATCCAGGTGACGAGGGGCTGACCCATGTTCAAGACTGAATTTTATATCATCATACCAAGGACTGACAGAGTTTTGTGCACAGTAGATTGAATTTTGATTGTGTTGTCCTAGGTTTGACATATCGTTTTCTTCTTGTTGTCCTACTGCTGAGTCAGCAACTAACTTGCACAACCCTTGGCCTCTCACTATTTTTGCTGGGGTGATTTATATGTCATACTCTTGTAAGGAGGTAACCCAGTTCACCCTATTTTCACCTAGTTCTTTCTGCACTAACAGATTTCTGACGGCTGGGTAAGGGACAACAATTTTCGTCCTAGATTTCAAAAGATAAGATCGGAAGTGTTTGAATGCTTTAAAAATAGTGTAGGCTTGCTGATCTACTGTTGGGTAATTAAGTTCCGCGCCTTTAAAAGCAGAGCTCATAAAGGCAATTGGGACTTCATTGTTTTCAGTGTTCTTTTGAGTTAGGACAACAGCGTAGGAGCAGTCAGAAGCAACAGTGTAGAGCGTGAAGTCTTACGAAAAGTCAGGGCTCATGAGAGAAGGAGCATCTATTATGGCCTTTTTTATCGAATTAAAAGCTTGGTTTTCTAAGGGTCCCCAATGATATTGCGTGTCTTTCTTAATTAAATTCTGTAAAGGTCTCACCATTTCAGAAAAATTGGGGACGAATCTCCTGACAAAGTTTATCTGGCCTAAGAAATACTGCATAGACTTTTTGGATGAGGGAGGGGGGAGTTTTGAGATGACTTGAGTCCTTTCAGGGTTGATAATCATCCCTTTTCTTGACACAATAAATCCTAAGAGTTTACCTTGTTCTACTGCGAAGATAGATTTTTTAGGATTCAAGGAAATGCTGTATTTACGACATCACTGTAGAACAACTCTTAAATGAGCTAGATGATCGGTTTTGTTTTTAGAAAATACAGTAACATCATCTAAGTAAAATACAACGGATTTATTGATTAAGAATCAGAAAGCGATGTCCATCACTCTCTGGAAAGTGGCACCGGCATTAATCAGTCCAAAGGGCATTTTCCTATAAGCGTAGGTGCCCCATGGAGTGCGGAAGGTAGTTTTAAGTTGGTCTGGAGGATACATCAGGACTTGGTTGTACCCCGAAAAACCATCTAATAAGGGTAGTCTCTCAGAACCAGATACTTATTGAAGGATCTGTTCCATGGGTGGGACAGGGTAGTTGTCTTTATCAGACGGTCTATTAAGGTTTCAGAAATCGACGCATAGTCGGATTTCACCACTCTTCTTCCGGACAGGGACAAGGTTATAAACCCATTGCGTGTGCCTAACTGGGAAAATTATCTTAGCATTCAGGAGTTTATTTAATTCTTTTTTGACGGTCGGTTCGAGCTTAGGGTGCATTTTTCTCAACTTTTGTTGAAACGACAAGGTTTGGGGTTTCATAGGAATGACGTGTTGTATGATGTTCGGGTCAAAAGTTTTAAGGTCATCATACGTCCATTTAAAAACATCTTTGAATTATTTAAACAATTTAATAAAGACGGCTTTCTCTTGTTCAAAACACCCCACCCCTAAATTAATGCACTGTGGATTGTCATTAGTTCCCAAGTTTACTTTTTCATATGATAACGAGGAACTATTGGTTTTACAGTTGACCGATTTTTTGAATTTATCTTGAAGATCGTAAAAATTTTCTAATCTAACTATAGGTTTAGGGATCAATTTTACCATGTCCGATGAAGATTTAGGAGATCTCGGATCTGGTATTACCGTGAAATCGCGCAGATTGTCGTCATGAGTGCATTCATCGATCATTGTGCCTTGGAACGTTTCTTCCATATGCAGGAAAGTAATAATTTGTTGATCGTCATCGAAGACTCTCCAGTTTGTGATGTTGTCAGGAATGGATGGCCTGAACAACAGTTCGACAGAGAATGTGTTTGGGTACAATCCTTCTGCAGGAAAGAGTTTGGAAGCTACGTTAGCTAATAAATCAGCTTCAGAATTATTCAATCTAGGAATAGAATTTATATTGAAAGTTCCTAGAATTTATATTGAAAGCAGAAAAATTATTCATTAAATTCCATACCTTGGATTTGTAGCTTTTAAGATGCGGAGACAGACAGTGGATAGAATCTCTTACCCATCTAACCATGATTTTTGAATCGCCAAAGACAGTCAAGTTTTGAATGTTCATATCTAATTATTTTCTGAGACCCTGTAATAAAGCCTCATATTTTGTTGTGTTATTAGTACATTCAAATTCTAACCTACATGCAATCAGGGTTTTGTTACTTGCTGGATCAATAATAACACAGCCTGCACCAGCTCCTTCTTTAGACTTTGACCCGTCAAAGTAAAGAGACCATACTTGATTTTTATCGGGTGCATGAGACCATTGTGTAGAAATTGTTGGCTGCATATATGCCACAATATTAGATTGTTGTTCCGGGTTGGTGATAGCTGAAGTCTCAGCCATGAAATTACCGAAAAAGGTATCCATCCCTTGTATTTCGGGTGAATCGGCAGAAGGTGTAAATGGTTCATTGGGATCATTTAAATCTGTGACTATGAGCTTTAAGTAGCATTCACGATTTACCTTGATCTTGTTGGGCTTTCCATCCTCGGGCAGCCATAAGTGAGACCAATCCGTCACAAAATAGCTGTGTAGCTGCTCTGACCAGTCCCTGCTTAAAAACAGACCATATACTTCTAGAATATCCACAACAATAATATCAATTACTTGATGAACTTTAGGGTTAGACGATAATCTTGTAAGTACATTCCTTAATTCGCCTATAACTTTAACACTAGTTCGATCAAGTTGGATGATTTTTAAGGTGGATGGTTCAACTTCAGCATTAATCTTCTAACATATAGACCATGGCATTACATTGGATGATGCTCCTGAATCTACCCTACAATTGTGCATGTTGTTGTTCCAGAGTTTGTGTTTTAAGGCTATAAAACACACCGTCTAGGCATCCAAATATGATAATACTTTTTAAAACAAAGGAACAAAGAAAACTAGATCAGAGTCAGTTTCTCAACTGCCTCTGTCTTGCTTCTCGTTGTTCTTGGATGGTTATGTCACGTTCAATCACTGCCCACGATCGTTCTAACTTGGTTCTATTTGTTGCAGTTTGTAAGATAGTGTTAAATAGGTTCAATGCAATGCTGGTCTGATCTTGTAAACCGGGTTCTACGTTTGGTTGTCTACCGTTAGGGACTGTCATGGGTGATTGAAATTTTATATGTTTGTAAAAAGGGGTTTTTTATAGATTTCTTCAGACATTCGGGTAAGATGTTGGTAAAACAACTTTAAAACTTAAAACAGAAAATGAAGACACAAGCAAGGCCGTTTCCTGGTTCAGTGACAATTATGAAGTAATAAACGATAAAACATAACACAGAGAAATATAAGGCTTTAATCAAGAAAGAATCTTATATTTCCATTACAATAAATAAAGGAACGCGGGTTTTCTAACAAAGAAAATATTAAGGAACAGAAGGTTACAGGTCTTAAAATTATTGAAATAATTCCAGAGGAAAAACTGCAACACATTCAACATCCAAACCAATCCGATACTATAAACAATAATTGCATATAATTCCAAACTGATTCACTTGCTAGAAATGTACATTAAGAAGAAGATTTAACAAATGAGACATAGAGAGGGAAATAAACATAGTCACTGAATGACAAGATCCAGAATCTTGTTGTGAATGATATTCTGATAAACCTTAAAGTTGATCGTACAAAATTGTCTTTTTCCAAAATTTCTGAAGCCCATATTTCAGCCTCACGAAATCATATTTATACATTTCTGTCCAAAATTTCCATTGGTAACTAACCAACTTCCTAATCTCTCGGTTGCAATAGACTAATGTCAACCGTTTATAATTTATTACAAAATACTAAAAATAGAAATATTTATAAAGTTTTTAACTCTGAATAGAAAAACTTTCTTTATCTGCTTCAGTCG
>ML813693.1:66313-96173 GCA_009831015.1 Picea engelmannii
TTTCCCACAGAGCCGAATGATATTTATGAACAGGTTCTGTGCAAGAAGGATTCCAGCTCCAGCTCATCAAAGGGAAAGGAGTTCTAAAACAGATAGCATCCACTATATAGGCTGACATGTAAAAGGCCACTGGCTGTCCCTTTTCCCTAGCTGTCTTGTAGTTTGTAACCTCTGTGGTGATGTTGTCTGACAAAATCTTGTTCCAATTGAAGCTATGCCCCTCTGAAACCTCTTCTAGGAGGGGTGTCCATTTTGCACTAAAGTGATTTGAGTCCTTTTTCCCATATAGTCTGCATAACATCATTACTAAATACCTCATATAATCATTCAATGAAGCAGTGGCATATATCCCCTGTGGATCGGCCCTAAATTTGTTTTTGTCTCTAACCCACTCTTTTATCATGTCCGGGTATGATTGGCCTCCTTCAACGCATTCGTTTTGTTGAAACGCGGCTAGAAACTCAGAATTTAAAATATGCTTATGATTGGGTGATAACTTATACATTACTTGGATATGTTCGGGCCTGAATGAGCCGGTGACCTCTCCTTGCTCATTCAGTATGCTCCTTGTTGGAACGTCTACCTTATCCAGTGCCCAGATAACCATATCCGTATATGAAACCAGTCTCGGGCGTGCAACAACTTTATGAAGACCAGTGTCGGCGATATCTCGGAGATGATTTTCCTCATCATTATCCGAATATGAGAGTTCTTTTTCCATTTTTTCTGCAATTGTAGCCCATGATTTGACATTGTGTATTACTCCAGCTGCAGTAGTATCTGAGATGATATCACCTTCCGGTTGTTCTTCGCCTTTCTTTGAATCTTTTTTGGGCGCCATAACTATATGTCCACCAGCTCTGTGTTTAGTATCTGAATAGTAAGATTCCGAAGCGAACAAGAAATGCCAAAGGTGCAGCAACTCAAAGAAGAGGATACACTTTTGTGCTTACTTGGATTCCTGTAGCAGAGTAGAATTCGACTTCAAAATAATGTAAACGTTTCTAAACATTATTTCAAATATATGATAAAATCTTCGAGATTTGTTCACCTGTTATGAAATAAATGCGAAAGATATTCCCGATAATATGCATTTAATGTTTGTACCTGAGATTTTCCGATATTTTCAAATATAATAGAAACCTGCCGTATACAGATCATTTATTAAAAGTTTGAAACTTTAAACCTCGTTTCTGAGAATGATTTATTATCGTTAATCTTAACTTAAGTTTGAAAATGTTTTCATCGGGGTTTCGGAACTTTCGATGTCAAGAAAATAAATCATCGCAAAACACCGATTGCCGAAATAGAGATCTATTATTTAAGTCAACATTTTATTTTCTTAATTAATCCAGATTACCTTTTCGGGGTTTCATTAATTAAGAGCTCGGAAATCGGGAGATCGGGAATCGGGGAATTGGGAAATTCAATGATATGAGAATTGTTGCTCACGAAATCACGAATAGAGATTTCCTGATATGACTAGTCACTCTTAATCATACTTAACAGTAATTAAATTAATTTTAAACCTCACTTAAGAATTAATTAAAATCGGGGATCGGGAAATCGGGGAATATGATGACGAGTTTCTTTGTTCTCACAAAATCGCGAATCCCGATTTTGCGATAAGACTATCTTAGAGTTTAAACCCCCTTTTAAAATGGATTTAAGTAAAAGATTTTTTTAATTAAGGATTAATGTATCGGAATATCGGCAATCAGGGTTTCTCTATTTGATTTGTGTTGAACATTTGTTTGTTCAAAACTCCAAATCCCGATATCCCGATGTAATTTGATATACCTTAAGTTTTGAATCAATGTCTGTTTTGAAATATTATTTCGAAAGGTATTGGAAAACTTATATACATTTAGGTTCTTGATTATTCTTTATTCAAACAACGAACCATAAAGGCATCGTGACTTCATTGGATATGAATTTTGGCTTTCGAAAATTTGTATGATGTAAAGTCTCAAAGATACGATAATTTTTATCTTTAAGATTAAAAATTCAAGATCTGTTTCAACACACGTTTCTATTAAAGATTTCGAAAGTTAACAAAAATGGAGGTACATTTCTGCGAGTACTAATGGTGGAGGCTTGTGGCTTTTTACTCGTAGCCTCTAAAGCTAATTTATCTACATTTGTTATATTATTTACAGGAAGGCTTCCCTTCTCATGAGGATCATAATTTTTCTTAGCAGAAGTCTTCTGAGGAACTTTGTTCTGAACAACCTTTTTACTGCTTGAATTACCGTTTTTGTTGTTCTCTGCGATATTCTGTAACATTTTTTGTAGCAGAAATGGAAATTTTAGCAATTCATAAACAAAAATGTTATCCCTTAACTTTTTTAGATCTTCAACTAAATCATAATCTAAGTTGGGGTTTACGTGACTCTGTTTAGTCTCAGCTGGTTTAGATTGTTTTGGGGGCAAATTCGTAGTGTTTTCAGAAGAAGGTTTGTTTGTTGTCTTACTGCTAGTATTGTAGGGATGTACTGTCTCAAAATTAGCTTGAAAAATGCTATCCGAGAAGTGTCCAAAAATGTTCAGAGAAGATTCTTCTTCTTCAACTATCTCTTGTTCAACTACTTCCTCAGGGATCTCAGGGGGCATCAAGTTATCCTGGGCTTCTAGAATTGTTTGAAGGGCGAATTGTAGAGTTTCTAGATTTAGGCCCTCGGTATTTGGATTAGGTCGGTTTGTGGGAAAAGGATTCCTAAACGGGGGTTTGTAAGGCCCTTTGCTCGAAGAAGCTTCTTTGGCCATCCTTTTCAAATCTATAACTTGATTTGACAGTTTTTGAACGAATTTTGTTAAGTTTTCTAAATATGAGCTTTTAGGTTGTGTTTTACTTTGAGTAGGTCTAGGGAGGATTTCGATTTTCTTTTTGGAAGATGAACTAGTTTTTGTTTCATTGCTAGTAGTGTCCTTTAAACTAAGGATGTCTTTTTCAACCTGGTTGGCCTCTTCGAAGGCCTCTAACAATGTGGCTTTCTTAGATCGTTTTACCCAAATGGATATACGTTGATGCAAGGATTTGGTATAGTATGCTATGATGAGATTCTCAGCAGGCATCGAGTCTGTAGGGATTCGGTTTTTAAGTGTTAAGAATCTTTGGTTAAAGTCTTTGATTTTCTCTTTGGGGTTCATTATTAAACTAGAAAGCTCCATGACTAGAACTTCAGGGGACTTATCGTCTTCGAACTTCTCAAGAAAGTAGGATTCGAACTTCTCCCAAGACACGATGGTATGGGGTTGCTGGGAAAAGTACCAAGTAGAGGCATTGCCCTCGAAAGTATAGGGGAACAACCTACAGACTACGTATTCATGCTCGACATTATGGAGTCTAATGGCTAACATAAAAATTTTAATGTGATCTTCAACGATCTTTTTAGAGTCAGAGTCAAACTTGGGAAGCCACTTCTCCGGATGTTTGGGTAAGGGATGTTGAGGCTCGGGTACGGCTACTGCATCTTGGTCAAGCCAGGGTTTGGTAGGATTGTTCTAGTTGGACATTGGTGTAGGGAGTGTGGAAGGCTGACAAGAGGAACTTCCTTCGTCAGAAGAGTCTTCTCCAGAAGAAGAAGGGGATGATGGAGGTGGTGAGGGTGGTATTCCAGATCCTCCTGTAGCAGGAGTGGGGGTTGGATCTGTAGGGTTTAAGGTGAGGTTAGTGCCTCCAAGTTGTTCTCTGATATCAGAGAAATCTAAAGTTTGGTCCAAAGGTCGATTTGGTTGCCTTAAACGGGCGAAGGCACCATGTGTTCTTAAGAGAGATTGGCGAAAAATATCTTGCACGTCACCACCTGTAGGATTTGGGGTTACTGGTTTGACTGTGATCCGTAGATCGTCGTTTGATGTGGTTGTTGTTTGAGGGACGATGTTATCGTTTGAATGAATTCTTGTCACTATAGGGGAGCAGTTGGGTGGTGGAGGAGTCTTACGACGGCCTCATGCCATTAATAATTTTCAGGCCCTCCTTCTAGCACCATTTGTTGACGGGCGAAATTGACCACTCGTCAACAGGAGGGGTGGATCCGGTTCGGGGTTGTCTAAATAACATAAGCCGTTTGGAATGATCACTCTGACGGGTTTAGCAGCTCTGTTGGCTGATCTAAGTCCTAGGAAAGTGAAAGAAAAACTAAATTAAAGAAACTAATCTAAGTGAAAAAACTAACTACAACAAACTATATACAATTCTAAAATATATATACAGTTCACTAACTAATATTACAAAACAATCATTCTATTTATTTAAATGTTCAACTATCAACAAAATTAAATCTCAATTATATTTGTACAGTATTTAAAGAATACAAATTTTGATCTAAATTTGCAAAAATCATTTGTAAATTGTCTTATGACAGTGAAGCTATTATTTTTTATATTTATAACTTTTCTGTGAAAGAAGTGAAATGAAAGCTAACTAAGCTAAGCAATTAAGATAACAATCTATACTATATGTCTATCTAAACTACTAAGAATTCTCAAATTTATTTAACTATTAAATTGCAAATAACAAACTGACCTGAAGTAACGCTTCCTATTTGTCCTGTTCACAACACTCGATTTAGCTGTTTGACGGGAGAAATCTGCACCAGATTTTCCACAAGCTTCTTGTAAACAGGAAGCAACAATTCTCTTTGAATACGAATGACATAACAAACAAGACATAAAACAACAACAATTTTATAGTTTACAGATAATCACATTTAGATAAATCCTAGTGCGAAGATTTGTACATAACTGTTCACTTAACAAAGAAGATAAACCTTCTGCTCATTAAATTGAAATAGGATAATTGCTGCACGTAAAATGAGATACATCAAATATGGACAAAATTTAAATCATAACGCATCAACCTGTAACAAATCTTGATATCTAAAGTAGTCAATAATTTGATTACAAATTAAAATGCACAGAAACTTGAACAAAAGTAAGATAAATTGAAGCTAAAGCCGTACAACAAATCCACTTCTATTCGAGTCTGTATCATCATAAGTCCATAGTCTTTGTTCTCCCAACAGTGATGGGTTCTTTACAAAAAATAATAAGTATATAAAGGCCACAGGGTAAAACATCCCTGTGGGAATTATCAAAAACTGTTTGCAAAAAATATGAGAACAATCTCCCAAATCTCTATTTCTAACTAAGACTAACAACTTAAACCAAAACTATGTAACAAAAACATGTTCTAAACTGCCACAACAGGTCCAATTCCCATTGAAATTCATGTGTACTTGTAGATAAACAAGAATAAACAATTTTAGATAGCGTTCAGCTATAAAATCAACAAAAATCCAACTTTTATGACTAGCTATAGAATCTCACAATTCTGTAGCTGGTCATATTTACAAACCAAATCATTTTAAATTAATCCAAATGGTAACAGAAATGTATACGGTGAATCAAACAACTCTTAATTACTAATTCAAAACAAAGCCAATCGTTTATGCCAATTCAAGGACAACAAAATCGTGTTAATCCAAACAAAACTGTATCTGATTTAGTAATCAAATCAACGCCAACACAATCGACTATGCTAATTCAAAACAAATAGAATTGTTTTTGAATCAAACAAAACATAACTATATCAAACTAACTCATAGCCAATTCAATCGTTTATACTAATTCAAGAATAACAAAATCGTATTAAATCGATTCAATAAAAACAAAGGTATATTCAATTTTAGCAAACAAATATTTTGTACTGATTCAATGCAAACACAATTCAAAATGAAATCATTCTTGGTAATTCGAAGTAAACATAATCGTTCTAAAAGATTATTGAAATAACATACCTTGGCTGTAGAGATATGATTCGGTCAGGCCAATTTTGAGTTAACAAAAGCAGTAGCTGCCTCAACATTTCTGAACACGATAGAACCCATGGTCTTTTGCTTCTTATCGTAAGCTTGCAGCCTATCATTTTCCTTAGACAACATAGTCACCCGGTCTTCTAAGGACTTAATTTTGGATTGCAACAGAGGGACATCTGTGTAGTATCGTTTCAGCCAAGAGTTTCATTGAGTGCACTGTTGTTGATCGGGCCGAGTTACTACAGGTGAGGGTTCTTTTAAATTACCAAGGGTTCCACTGTCAAACTTAATTCCGGTGAAGTTAGGGTCATCCTTAAGGCACGGTGGAAGGTTGGACACGTAGTCATAGGGTTCAACAGAACAGAGGCCATGAGAGTAAGGGTATTCCTCGGTCAAAAAACGTTCAATCTCAGAGTCTGAATCTTCACTCAAAACAATAGGCTTCTGGTCTGTGTTTTGTTTGGGCTTATTACGAGCACACCTAGATACCTAGCGTACAAATTTCTTTCCCCTGCTGTTGACATATGTATTACCCTTCCCCTTTTTTCTTGCAGGCTTCTTAACATTGTCCTTCAATCATGAATTAGGCATGGCGTCCGGTAGGTCGAGGGTTTGACAACAGGTAGGAGGGTAGGAGGTGGCATGACAGGCCCAACAAGGGTTTCAGTGACCACGGTCTTGTCCACTTGAACACATTCAGGAGTGGTAAATCCATTCCTTGATAGGAAAGCTTGCCAACAGTCACCATTCAGCCTCAAATGATGGACAATAACGATTTTGATCAAACAATGATGGAATAGGCTGGAATCGGCCTTTTCCCTCTTAAATCGTTTAGACATTTTATACAGACTCCGTAGGAGGTAGTGAGGCATATTCACAGGGAAATCCATGAAATTCATAAAAAAATGAAGATGGTAAAGAAACACTAAACCATAACAACCCTCGCAAGTCACGAATTGCTTAACAATGGCCAATAAATCATGTTGTTATCACTGGAATTTCGTCCGCACATGGCGACAAGAACTCAGCATCCTCAAACAGTAATAAAGTCATTCATGGCACTGAAATAATTTCACATCATTCCAAAAAGGTCAAAAACTATACAAAGTAACCAAAAATTGAAGGGCGCTTTACAGAAGTTTGGTGCGCGTGCACATGCGCAGAACAGGAATGTACCATGCGCGCATACGCGCACGATGCGCGGTTGTTGGCGCAAAAACCCGTGCACCTGCTAAACGACGCATTTATTGAATTGGTCGGCCTCCCAACCACTTATGGATCAGCTCCCAAGCCGATTTGACCCTCAAATCTGAGTTGAATCCGCATGGTAGGCTGGTCAAAGACCTAATGAAGCCCTAAAGAGCCCCTTTTCACACTTCAAAGGAGTTACATAATCACCCAATGCAATGCTATAAAAAGCCATGAAGAAACATCATTTTCTCAAGGAATTTCATGTAATGTTATGCTGCCTAGATTGTTTTAAGGACTCACTCCTTTACAATAACACATTGGCACCATTTCATTGAGCTATCCACCTCTCCATTGAGTGGATGTGCTTGGGAGTTCTTTCACTATCATTTTCATTTTTCTTATTGTAAGGAGAGCAAGTTTGTGAGGGCACAAGAGCCTTCCTTTGGAGGAAGAAGGGACTCATAGTCCCCTTTCTTCATTGTGCTTTGATTTCATCAATTGATTAGCCTAAAAACATTGGTGATATTGGTCTTGTTGTCTTTGTTATTTCTTTATCCATATGCTTATGATTTTATCTTGTATTAGTTTAATTCTTGCTTATAGTTTTGCTTTTCTTTCTCTAACTCTTTCCTCTACAGTTTTCATGCCCAGCAAGACCCAACTGGGCATGTAAGCACCTCTTATTTTCTCACCAAGGTGACGAAGAGGGTGAAAACACATGCCATCGAGACTTAAGGGCAGTGACTGGCATACCTCTGTCACAACTGACAATTTTCCTCGATGTAAATAGGAGCGACCACGACACTTCATCCACCTTCAAATTCTTAAACCACCTCTTCCCTTTAGCTGGTAAACCCATCGTTGAACTGAGGAATTCTTCGTTCAATTCAAGTTGAATATCTCCAACCTTGGCCCTACATCCATCGAATGTGAGGGTGAACTATTGAGCGATCGCGAGGTTGAAACCCTCGAATTTTTGGATGAACATTAACCATCCATTACTCTCCAATTCCTAATGAGCATTATCAAATAAAAGTAGAGTTTGGACGCCATTAGGTTCTATGCGCACTACAGGGGCCATATGAGAGAGCACACAGTCGGGGTAAATGGTGAGGGGATTGGACAAGGTAGACACAGGACCAAATGATCATAGGTTTCCCCAAAATAAACAGAGTTAGCTCGAGATACAAGGAAGACATTAATTCCTATACGTGCACGGGTGGTGGAGTGAAATAAAACCTTGCGAAACAGTCATTTTGTTATGTACAATTGATGATGCTTTGGTGATTCAAATCATTATTGGTGTATCTCAAAAACAATGTAAATGACATGCCAAACAAATAATCATTGAAAACCATGACAAGTCGATCCAACTATTTGATCATACAATAGCATTTATAATGATTTAAAACAAAACAACATTTCGAATATAGCACCAAGGATTTGATCATAAAATGCGTTCTATGAAACCATTGTCCTAAGGATTTAATCAAAGACACCAAAAATCATTGCAACATTAATTTATAAATTGAAACCATGCCAAACAAAAATACAATGTGAATAAAGGTTTGGTGTTTTGATACATGTATGACCATTAAAGGTGAAATGACCACATGAACAAGGGTAATCATAATAATCCAGTGACAATTTTAATGCCATCGACGTGACTTGCGACTCGAGGTTTTCACGCTTGCAGTCGTGAAAATGAAAACAAAAGGTAGGTGTGAGAATAGTGGAAGATAACAATGTCGTTTTGTTTTCAAGAATTACGACAAGTATTTAGGGTTCAAAACCCTTGTGTAGGAAGTTTATAAGGAAAAGATAAAAATGAAAAATGGCTGCCAACAAGTAGCCACAAGGGTATGAGGTCAAAGGGAAGTATAATTTTGTATGCAGGTTGAACAAGAGCTTGTATTTCCTAAAGAAAGCTCCAAGGAAGTGGTATTTGAAGTTTGAAAGGTTTGTGATAGAATAAGGTTATAGTATATGTCATTCTGATCACTATGTTAATTTTAAGAAGTTAGAAAATGGAAGCTATATTATATTTCTATTCTATGTAGATGACATGCTTGTTTCAGGTTCTAACATGCAGGATATAAATGTGAATCTCATGGATGATTTTAGGGGCTAAATTTCTCTCGTGAGCTAATTTTCCAGGGTTTTTCCCAAAAAAAGATTCCCTATTTTAAAAATGATTCGCCCAAATTCTATAGGATAAAATTATTTTAACTTAAAAATTGCCAAACATTTTATAGTTGCCATATGAAGGATTAGTAATATTCACCAAGGTTTCTACATTTTAAAATAAATTCTCATCCTTAAAATCATCCTTGAATGTGATTAAGAAAAAATGAGCTAATTCATTTGTGATGAAGGATTTGGGTGCTTGTTGGAGATGGAAGTCACTCCTGGATTGCTTGTAGGAGAAGAGCCCGATGCCCATCAGTTTTTATGTCACGATTTTATAATTGGGGGTGGTCGAATGGAAATAGACCTAGGAAAGCAACATTAACTCAGCAAACTGGGTCTGGTATGTATAAAGCAAGGGAGGTCTTGATCCAACTTCTGTCAGTAAACTGATTAAGGGGTTGTAGATGGAAGACTTGTGAGAAGGGTGAGCAAGACTGCCTCGGGAAACCGACCTTTGAAAGCTTGAGGAAGAAAAACTCAGAAGCCAAGATCCTCTTGGTCGAGAGTTTCAAGGAGATGAAGGGTGACTCGACTAGATCCTCCAATTCCAATCCATTCTAGTGCTGAGAGAACACAAGAATTGATTAGAAATGCTGCAATTGTTGTAGTGATCCAACCTACATCATCCTACAATAACGCAACTCGACTGGATCCTCCAATTCCGAGTTGTTCTAACAGAGTAAACAAAGAGATGGAAAAAGAGGCTGACATCCATAAAGTAAGAAGTATCAAATGCCTTATACATTAACCAGAGTGACCAACGCTTAATCAAACTTACAGAGCGAGAGCCTAGCTCAACCATCGACCCCTGCAAAAATGGCGAAAATGCCTACATATACTCAAAACAAAACACAACAGCGAAAATGAGACACTGCAATTAAAACATTGCGTCTGCATGTCTTTCAACAATCTACGCATGCAAACTCTGGACGATCGTGTGCCTATGATAGACGCCATTAGATTTCAGACTGTCCTCCTATAGGTGAGTCGACGTCAAATAGTCCTTTGCCGGACCTTCCTCTTTATGGCGGATATGATGCTCAACCACCAGCAACAACCGCCATAACTTCATTCTTGGGACTAGGGACATCCTCGATCAAATCTGTCTTCTGGGACATGGAGGTCTCCTAATGGTGCCACCTGGATCAGCCGAATAGTCTTTCTTTGGATGCTACTTCGCTGGACTGTTGCGAGGGATCCCTATGGCGGATGTGGATGAGGGTGTGATAGGGGTTAAAGGCGTGAACACTATGGAGGTGATGAAGAAGAAATGGGAGCTGTGACATCAGCTGAGGAATGCCACGCGATCTGAATAAGACAGAGGATGAAGGAGCATGTAGTCTGGGAGTACAGGAGGAGGTTACTGGGAATGAGAGGGACACATGGCGGGAGACGAGAGGATGATGAGCTGAGGAGGTTCCATGTGGATGGAGAGAGGGAACTTGGATAGATGACAGGGGAAGAGGGAGGCGGTAGGTGGAAAACAGGTGGCAATGGAGAGGACGATACCAAAGGTGACACGTCAGGCAAGGGGCCCCACAATAATAACACATCATTTCGGACCCCCCCCTTTAATTAAAGACAGGAAGGCAAGGGGGTCCAGAATGATTTAGGAACCTCGATTCTGGCTGTTAGAGAGTTGCGTGCTCAATTTTGGACCCCCCCCCCTCCGCTTAAAGGTAGAATGGAGGGGGGCCTCCGAAATCCGCTCCTGACCGTAGATATGAGCGCCCAGATCCTAGCCACCCAGATCCATACCCCCTTTAAGTCTAATGCACCTGAGTTTCATCGATGGATGGACGGTTGAGATGACTTCGACACTTTCACTATGAAAATCCCGAAAGGCCCCACCTGTGGCTCAGATCTGCGTCACGTGTCCTTCAGATGAACGATCGAGATGGATTTGTCATTTGAAGGGGGATACCTCCATTCCTGGGCTCACTTAACGTGACCTGGCGCTAGGACCGTGGGATCATCTTTGAAGGGCACTTTTCGGCATTTCAGGGTTCAGGGTTTTGAGATGTAAAATGACGAGGAGCTCTTACCCCTCAAATCCCCGAATGTCGACATGACATGATCGTGCACCACATGTCCTTTTGGATGGATGCTCGAGATCCTTCATGAATTATATGGACGCTACCCATCGTGCTAATCCCAGTGCAACTCCGCTAACCGTGATTTCCCGCCGACCGTCAATCTGCTCCTATGGACGAATCTGGGCCGTTGACAACATAATTTCCCCCGATCACTTGATTTTTATCTTGAAATGGGGCTTTACATGATACACTTGGGCATTCTTCATGTAACCTACAGACCTATATGCTCTCGAGCCCAAGACAAGAATTGTCGCTAACATTAGGCTCTAAGAACTCATCCCTGTGATGCTCTAAGAACTCATTCCGCAGCTTCAGTGCCTTGCTGTTGGGCTATGGAGTCAGGCTCAAAACATCCCGCTACTGAAAATACAGGCCGAAAAATAAAAGTAACAAAATAAAGATACATGCTCAAATGAGCTTATTTATATACAATCCTAAACTAATAAAACATTTTACATGGGGCTAGGTGAAAGCAGACTTCCACCATAGCCAATCAAGTAACTTCCTGAAGGGAAGCTCTTTCTTTCTGTCGATGATCACTAGTATATGGTGTAACTGTGATAGTAGAATGACTACACTCTTCAACTTCTCCTCACTGGTTGAAGTTGATATGGAATAGGGGGGATCCAAGGCATAAAGGACATGCCACTCCATGTACTCGCTGACAGAATCATAGATTGAGTGAAAAACCCTGTGAAAAGGGTAGAAGAAGGCCTTCTCTGCTCCACAGCTACTCCTACAGGGATAAACTTCACGAGTATACATAGGTGAATGGGTGGGCTCTGGGCAGGAAGTCACATATTCCACTGGTTCTTTCTACTCCTCTTCTTGGCTCTCCCCCAGGTCTGATTCATTATCATCATAAATAGGGACCGTGGGGTGGTTCTGCTTGCTGACTGGCTCTTCAATATCTTTATAGTGATCAAATGTAGGATAAGGTTGCTTCTCATCATCACTATAATATACATCAAAAAGAGGGTGACCTTCATTGATATGATCCTCCTCCAGAACAATGATCCTGTAAAAAAATTATGTTTTAGGGATAGTGGGACCTGCTAGTTTTGGCTGCTCATACATAATTTTTTCTCTTTAATCCTAGGTAAAAATATATTGTGAGAAACCCCATGGAGGAAAAGAGAAGAATCCTCTTCCACAACTAACCCCTGTTTTAAAAAGAGAGGGTCTTCGTCATCATGAGTAGAGTTGCTAGGAACATCTGCTTCAACCTGATATCCAGGTGAATCATCTACCATGGACCACATTTTCTCTATAAACTCACAATTTCCACAAGAGGCATGTTGATCGTTATGAATATCTGAAAGAATAGAGGCATCTGATATAATGTCAGATGATCCCATTCTAGGGCTAACACAATTAATATCATTCAACACCTCTATATTTTCCTGGAAAATGCTTTCCTCCACAGTAAAATATTCATCATGGACCTGGTCTTCAGGGCTAGCAGAGGCTTCATGAAGTGAAGAAAACTCCTCACAACAGTTTTCATACAAACAATCAGCTGGAAAATAATATTTACAAAATGAATTGAAAGCTGTATGAAAACCTGTTAAAGAGCGGATGCTTGCAGCAGGAAGAGACCGACACCATTCAAGAGCAACTCCCTTCAATGAATACCTGAAGAGCTTAATATGGACATATTCATGCATGATATTAAGTTGATGAATAACCTCATGAAAGTCTAGTAAATTCTCAACTAGTACCTCCCAACTCTTTGCGTGAAATTCAGGGAGGAAATTTTCCCATATGTCTCTATCAGGAAGTGCATTAGGAAAACCAACTATCTGAGAAAAGTCACAGAAAGCAAACCTTTGAGCCAGAATCCATATCGAACCAGTGGAGTCGTCAATCGATCCTTGAATCATGGATTCACTAGGTGAAAGATGCGCAACTTCAAATGTGCCTGGTCCTTGTTCACCATCAAGGGCTAGATCTTAACATTGTCATTAATCCGGGAAGCTTCTCAGGTTGAGAAAGCAGCCGCTCAAACCTTCTCGAGAAATCTCCTCTGGGTTATCTTTCAGGTGTGCCAATAGTAGCCACAAATGAAATAGTGAAGTGGAAACAATGGAGTTGCCATAGTGGAGTCGCCAGGTGCACAGTAGAAATCTTGATAATTTTGATATCTGATGCACCTTCAGAATCATTTAATCATTGTCATTCAATCCCGGGGAAAATTTTCAACTTCGTCCCCGACAACGGCGCCAAAAATGTTGGTGATGGAAGTCACTCCTGGATTTCTTGCAAGAGTAGAGCCTGACGCCCATCAGTTTTTATTTCATGATTTTATAATTGGGGGTGGTCGAATGGAAATAGACCCAGGAAAGAAGCATTGACTCAGGAAACTGGGCCTGGTATGTAGAAAGCAAGGGAGGTCTTGATCCAACTTATGTCAGTAAACTGATTAAGGGGTGGTAGATGGAATACTTGTGATAAGGGTGAGAAAGACTCCCTCGGGAAACCGGCCTTTGGAACCTTGAGGAAGAAAAACTCAAAATCCAAGATCCTCTTGGTCCAGAGTTTCAAGGAGCTGAAGGGTGACTCGACTGGATCCTCCAATTCCAAGCCATTCCAGTGCTGAGAGAACACAAGAACTGATTAGAAACACTGCGACTATTGTAGTGATCCAACCTACATCATCCTACAACAACGCAACTCGACTGGATCCTCCAATTACGAGATGTTCTAACACAGTAAACAAAGAGATGGAAAAAGAGGATGACATCCATAAAGTAATAAGTATCAAATGCCTTATACATTAACCAGAGTGACCAATGCTTAATCAAACTTACAGAGCAGGAGCCTAGCCCAACCATCGACCCCTGAAAAAATGGAGAAAATGCCTACATATACTCAAAACAAAACACAACAGCGAAAACGAGACACTGCAATTAAAACATTGCGTCTGCATGTCTTCCGACAGTCTGTGCATGCATACTCTGGACGATCATGCGCCTATGACAGACGCCATCAGATTTCAGACTGTCCTTCTATAGGTGAGTGGACGTCAATTAGTCCTTTGCCGAACCTTCCTCTTTATGGTGGAGATGACGCTCAACCACCAGCAACAACCGCCATAACTTCATTCTTGGGACTAGGGACGTCCTCGGTCAACTCTGCCTTCTGGGATGTGGAGGTCTCCTAATGGTGCCACCTGGATCAGCCGAACGGTCTTTCTTTGGATGCTACTTCGCTGGACTGCTGCAAGGGATCCCTATGGAGGATGTGGACAAGGGTGTGACGGGGGTTAAAGGTGTGAACAATGTGGAGGTGATGAAGAAGAAATGGGAGCTGTGACATCAACTGAGGAATGCCATGCGGTCTAAATAAGACAGAGGAGGAAGGAACACAGAGTGCGGGAGTACAGGAGGAGGTGACTGGGAATGAGAGGGACACATGTTAGGAGACAAGAGGATGATGAGCTGAGGAGATGCCATGTGGATGAAGAGAGGGAAGTTGGATATATGACAAGGGAAGAGGGAGGCAATATGTGGAAAACAGGTGGCAACGGGGAGGACTATACCAAAGGTGACATGTCAGGCAAGGGGCCCCACAATAATAACACATCATTTCAAACCCCCCCCATTTAATTCAAGACAGGAAGGCAAGGGGGTCTGAAATGAAGACTCAGTCATTGATTTAGGCACCTCGATCCTGGCCGTTAGAGAGCTGTGCGCTCAATTCCGGACCTCCCCCCTCCGCTTTAAGGTAGAATGGCAGGGGGCCTCTGGAATCTTCTCCTGACTATATATATGAGTGCACAGATCCTAGCCACCCAGATCCATACCCCCTTTAAGTCTAATGCACCCGATTTTCATCGATGGATGGACGACTGAGATGACTTCGACGCTTTCACTATGAAAATCCCGAAAGGCCCCACCTGTTGCTCAGATCTACTCCGCGTGTCCTTCAAATGAACGATCAAGATGGCTTTGTCATTTGAAGGGGGCTACCTCCATTCCCGGGCTTTCTTAACGTGACCTGGTGCCAGGACCGTGGGCTCGGTTTTGAAGGGCACTTATCGACATTTCGGGGTTCGGTGTTTCGAGATGTAAAATGACGAGGAGCTCTTACCCCTCGAATCCCTGAATGCCGACATGACATGATCGTGCACCACATGTCCTTTTGGATGGAAGGTCGAGATCCTTCATGAATGTATATGGACTCTACCCATCGTGCTAATCCCAGCGCAACTCCGCTAACCACGATTTCCCGCCGACCGTCGATCTGCTCCTATGGACGAATCTGGGTTGTTGACAACATAATTTCGCCCGCTCACTTGATTTTTAGCCTGAAATGGGGCTTTACGTGCTATGCTTGGGCATTCTTCATGCAATGTGCAGACCTGGATGCTCTCGAGCCCAAGACAAGAATTGTTGCTAACGGTGCTGAAAAGAAAATCCTTGGTATGAGATTAACACGAGATAGGAAAAATCGCAAATTGACATTGTCTCAGGGTGAGTACATAGATAAGGTTTTGGAGAGGTTTAGAATGAAGAATGAAAAATGAGTTAGTACACATTTCTCCAACCATCTCAAATTAACAAAGGAAATGTGTCCTAATACATAGGATCAATTAGATTACATGTCCAGGGTCCCTTATTCATCAATAGTTGGAAGTTTGATGTATGTGATGGTGTGCATAAGACCATACATTAGACATACAATGGGAGTTGCAAGAAGGTATATGGAAAATCCATGCAAAGAACATTGGGAGGAAATAAAGTGGATTATTAGGTATTTGAGAGGTACTAGTACTCATGCATTATTTTTTGGAGGTTCAAACACTATTCTACAGGGATATGTTGATTCATATATGACAAGTGACAAAAATAGTAGGAGGAGCACTGCAAGGTATGTTATTATTGTAGGTGGAAAAAAATTGAATTGTATTTTGAAACTAAAAAGGTTGTTGCACTTTCAACAATGAAAGTATAATATGTTGTTATTATAGAGGCTAGTAAAGTGATGATTTGGCTACATAGGTTTATGGAGGAATTGGGAAAGCAACATGAGAATAGCAGGTTGTACTGTGACATCCATAGTTCCATTCATATTGCAAAGAAATCATCCTTCTGTTCTAAGACTATGCATATACAACTTAGGTACCATTTCATATGGTCTGTTTTGGAAGATGGAAAATTGAAGTTCGAAAAGGTACATACTAGCCAGAATCTTGTAGACATGCTAACAAAGGTAGTAACCATGAAGAAATTGAGTTATTTCTCATTTTCAGTTGGTATTGTTGGCGCGAATTTGATCAGACCAGGGTCCTTCTCAGGTTACCAAAAAAAGGTATCGTGTAGTCTAGAGAGCTGGCATTTTCATATCCTCCGAAGCGAAGAAGTCTCACCCAAAGAAATGTTGAGATAGATAGATAGGGAAGGGTAGGGAAAATACTAAAGAGGATTTGTAGATCGTTCAGAACTCATTCCTGTTCTTGCGCATTAGACAACATCAAATATGAAACATCTAATTGCAAGAATTGAACCTACTTACATTATGAACAACGATTAAACATAGAACCATCAAACATAGCTCATAAACCATAAAGGAACAATGTAATTCATAAGTAAACATACAAAGACACATCATATTTTGAAATTTTGGTTCTCCTTCGTATTAGCTCTAGGACCTTTCCTTCATTATAGACTTAGAGTTACATAGAAAGGTTTAGTACAGACTCTGGCTTGTCTCTTCTCGACTTACAACAAGTTTCAACAACTAATCCCAAAACCTTGGGTGACTCTAATAGATATGACTCAACCCAACTCTAATCCAACCAACAACTAAACGAAAAACAACAACAACACCAACCCTTTTACAATTATAGTCATCCCTATATATAGATAGGTTGTGTCTTCCTTCTCGGCTTACGTGCTTCCTTGTTCTGTTGCAACCGTTTGTTGCTTAGCTGGCGTTGCATTGACTTCTGCAACTGCTGTCCGTTACTCTTTCTTCCATCCTCTGACGAAGTTTGCGTGACTCATGCTTAATCAAAACTTGCAGAATTCTTACCAAAAAATGAAGGGCCTAACAGGCTCCGACCACAATCCTTGACTCATCCTCGAGTCAAGCACTTGTTTCTTTCACATCCTCCAGGAGAAACTATTGTTTTCCCTTGTCTGGATTATCTTATTTATTGAGCTCTTATATTTGTGCCTTTTCTTACTTTTCCTCCTCAAACTAAGGGCCCAATTCTAGTACCAACTCGAAGGCTCGATGCTTTACTCCTTGAAATCTTTCAACCTTGTCCTGCCATTTTCGGGCGAGGAGTGATGCCTCTGCAAGAATCTATTGTGTTGTCTCTTTTCTATACTCCTTTGGCTTGGCCACAACCAATGATTTCCACTTGGAATCTGTTGTTGCATCGACTTGATGCATTTTCATGTAGGCTATCTGAATGACTGGTCAAAATTCGCGTAGCTCTTTCTTGGCTACGGACTGTGCCTCATAGAGTGTATTCAGCTCATTGTCGGCCTGTTGAATTTGGTGAAACTTTTATTGTTTCTCCGTAGGTTCCATTGTTGCCAAAAATTCTTCATTCAACACCTGGATATTTGTGCGCACTTCCTCTAAGACTTGATTCTATTGAGCGATGATGCCCATTCAATCGCTGACTTCCTTAAATATTTTGGTGTAGTCTGTTGTGTGCTTTTGTAGTGCAGCTTGGACATTGTTTCCTTGCAGTATTATATTTTGCATCTGTCCTGCAGCTGCTGAGGCTATTGTTCTTCTTCTTTCTAGGCTTTTTTTAGCTTCTCTTATATCTGCTTAGTACGAGTAGCAAGTTGTGTCCATGATTCTTGTAACAACTCGATCTGTTTCTCTGGCTCGCTTATCTCACTGGCTTTGGGTAGATCGGGCGCAACCTTCTGGATATCTGGCCAGGTTTCTACACGTTTTTCCTACACTTTTTCTAGTTTTCACTGGACTTGGCTTCTATCATGTTCTTCTTGTGTTTGACATACTTTCGCAACAAGCTATTCTTTCCTGGCAATTTCGGCTGATCTCTCGGCTTCCTGGAGCCTTTTCTCTAGTTGGTCTGTGGAGGCTCTAATTAGTCTAAACAACTGTGACGCTGGCCACTGTACCAGGTTTGTAGATTATATAGATGCATCAGTGGGTGCTCCCGTCTGTAGAGGCAGTCCTCTTGCCGTTGAGTGGTCCAAACTGGTTTCTACCTCCTCCTCCGTTGGTGGCACTGGTGCGATCCTCAACCTTAGGTTTACGGGTAAAAGAATCAAAACCTCGGTTCTGGTTATGAAGAGATGCATCAATTATGCAAATTTTTGGGGGTTCTGGAGGACTTTCTCCATTTTCTCTCTCATGGATGTTGTATCTGGATCCAATGTTGAGTCTGGCTCATTGTGCACATGTGGTATCTATGTATCTTCTGGTACTTCTGCATCATGCATCGTGATTTCTTAGGCATTCTCACCCTTGGGTGGTGAGGTGATTTGTTGGTTACGGTCAGGTTCTGGCTCTTCTCTACTTCGGGCGACTTCTTCCTATGCTAAAGAATCAGGTTGTTGTTCCTGGGTGTTTAGATTCAGAACATCCTGTGTCGTGCTCTGCCCTGCAGTTTTGGGGTCATTGTCGGAAACTTTTGATTTGGGCTTGGGGGATTCTCTGGTTATCCATGGGGGTTTTCATTCCTCTGTCTCTTGGTGGTCGAGATGCATCATCTCTAAGGTTGTGGTCTGATGTGGAATGGCGGTGATGAGGTTTGGTAATTGGAGTGGTGGGGTTTGCTTAATGATGAGTGTAGCAGGAATTATTTCAGGCTCTGGGTCATCCTGAATATCAATGAAAGTGGTGATTTTGGTCGTGGTGCGGGTGCGGGGAGCGGAAAATGCAAGGGGTTGTGGGTTCAGGTTTTTTTTTAGGGAAACCCCTATTCTGGGCTTCGTCAGCAACAATTCAGTACCGAGCACAACGCCCAAGATCTGGTTAACCTGTGCACCTGATAGCACGACATCATCTGACAGCTGACGACGACCCGATCGTTTCTTCCACTCCAATTTTTGTGTATCTTCTTCCTCCTCAGAGTCGGTCTATACCAGAGCATATGGCTTCTTCGGCTCAGGGCCTGAGCTCGGTCCCTCTCCTTCTTCCTTGTATTTTTTCTTGAGTAGCTTGGCAGGAAAAATGTAATGCATTCTTGATTTATGTGGGTCGCATTTAACTTCTGGCCATGACACAAACTCCTTATCAAAAGCTTCCTCATCCAAATAGAATGGTAGTGGTCGTGTGTGGAAATGTTCCCGGCTGGCATGTCTCGTCCAGACACATGTGTTGTGTCGGTTCATGCTGACGGTGATATTCCTCATGTTATTATTGAGGATCTTCTGTGGGATGCACACCCTTTGTGTTGCGTCTATAATAGAATTATACCATTTGGAAAATGTTGCGTTGTTGAGTGTTGTGTTCTCCGAGTCTAGTCTGGACTACCATGGCCCGAACATCTTCGCCAGGTACCCTTTATCTGGTATTGTCGGTTGTCTTCCTACAAGTGACTTCCATTTGAGCATTGCGAATTCCACAAGTAGGTATCTATAGGTAAAGGTGCCTCCCTTCTCCTGTGCCTCCTTGCAAGCTACTAGTAGTTCCTCCAATAAGAAATTACACCAATTGAACACTGCTCCCTGTGTGAAAAATTCGGCGACTGATAGCGCATCTAAAGTGCATTCTCCCTTATAATAAGACTGCATAACCTCTTTGGCTATGACGTAGTATCCATTCCAGACTATTTCGGGTAGTATCAGTTCAATGATTGTTGTGCATCGTCCTTTCTTTATGTTAAACTTATTGTACATGCTAAGCTCGCCTTTCTTCTTCCCATGTTTGTCGAGACCCTGAAATCCCTTCGACAAATCCTCTCCTTCGGAGGATAGTATATTAATTTGTTGGATATATTTTTCATGGATTGGATACCACTTATCCAACCATATACTTCTATCATGCACTCTACTTATCATAAATTTCATGCAACGCACAATTTCGCTGGTGGTGCCAAAGACTGGTAAGTCTCTTAGGTTCATGATGGTGGAGTTAAATAGGTTGATGAACTCCTTTTTCGGTATAAAGTGCATATCTATGGTTCCATCCAGAGATAACTCCCAAAATATGTTTGGGTGCATCTATGGGAACAAGGTTGAATCCGTGAGGTCAAGGTTGAGTAGCTTAACGTGCTCTACCTTCCCTTTGAGGTCACTTATGATCTCGAACCGGGGGTTGCTGAGCTCATCTAGTACTGCTTCTTTAGTCATGGTGCTCCAGTTTGTTGTGGCTCTTGGCATTAGCGCTTCTATGACAGTTAAAAACTAGGGCTATGTTTACATCTTTGGGAGTGGTCCTAACTGGTTTGCACGGTTGAGTTCAAAAATTGCTACGCTCATTTTAGAAACAATACATTCTCGGTTGAGTTCTGAGAGTCTTATTTCTGGCTTAATGGGTAAGTTTTAGAAATAAATGCTCCTCATCATGACTGTATAGACGCAACAGGGTGTGAGTTGTCCAATGGGATGGTTTGATCAAGGTAAATCCTATTGGGAAATCTTAGTATTTACTCATTTGAGTGGAATAGGGATGTGGCCGAATTGAGACCTTTCTGTTTGTCGGGTGGGTGTCCCGGTGAAAACTTCGATGGAATCTTGGCATAATGTAGATTTATGGCTTAATGGGTGACAATCGGGGTGCAGAATGGAAATAAAGGGTGTGATTAGACTAGGTTTGCATGGCCTTTAACTCATATTGGATTGGCATTCATGGTTCCTCCTACCACAAAGGTTGTCCCTGTCATCTTTAATGACTGTCATTAATGGAATTTCTCATGCTTCAAGTTCTATACTACTGATTCATCAAATCTGTATCAACCAACACTTAAACAAAACAAATTAACTATGTGTTATGGTGAAACACTATGCACATGGACATTATTAATTGAATTTACAAAATTTAAGAAAGAAAATGAAACTCAAATCTAGCTATTATACATGCTTCGTTGGACTGGAGCGATTGTCCTTCTTCTCAGTTTTGAGATAGGTAGGGCTTCAAGCGAGCACCATTCACCCATCCTATTCATAGCACACCATCCATTTGTGTGAGTCGGGCTTCTCCTGATGGCCAGATCTCTGCAACTAGGAAGGGTCCCAACCAGTGCATACGCAACTTGCCAGGATGCTTCCGGTATCGACTGTCGTAGAGTAATACCTTGTCCCCTTGTGTAGATACCTTGGTCTTAATGTGTCGGTCATGCCAATATTTTTGTCTTTCCTTTTCCACCGACTGATGGAATTCTTCTATAAATCTAGTTTCTTCGAGTTCTTGTAGCTCTGCAAGTCTCTACACCATTAATTATTTGTTTGTCATACGTGTAGCTTGTGCAATATACAGACTTGGAGTGATGAACTCTGTAGGCACCACTGCCTCTTTTCAGTAAACAAGATGTAATGTTGTGTATCTATGGAGTTTCTTCATGGTTGTCCTGTAGGTCCATAGTACCGTTGGAACTCTATCATCCTATTCCTCTCGGTTTGCACAACAAACCTTTGTTAGCCCCTTTTCCAGGATGTTTTTGAAGGCTTCGACTATTTCGTTGGCCCATGGGTGGTATGGACTGCTCTTGTGATGTTGAATCATAAATTTTATTGTAAGTGTTGCTATAGTGTTGTTAATGAAATGAGTTCCATGATCGTTGGTTAGGCTCCTGGGACATCTGAAGAGAGTAATGATATTTTCAAAGATGAACCTAGCAGCAATATCCGTTGAATAGTCTTGTACCACTGTTGCTTCTTCCCAATGAGTAAGGTAGTCGGTTGCGGTAATGATGTACCTTTCCTTCGAATGTTTAGCTGTGGGGTTGATTGGCCCAATGAAGTTAGCTGCCCATTTCTCAAATGCCTGTAGCGCTCTAACGGGTTGTAATGGAAGTTCATATTAGTGTGAAGGCTTGCCCACTCTTTAACAAACATCACACTATTTGGCGTATGCTTTTGCATATTTGAAAAGTGTTTCCCACCACAGTATTACCTGTAGAGATTTCTGTGTTGTTTCCTTTCCTCCTACATGTCCTCCTGCAATTCTACTATGGAATTCCCAGAGTATATCCTTCCTTTCATGATCTAGGACACATCGTCTCAGGATGTTGTCTAGTCCTAGTTTATACAATTTCCTTGCGATCAACTGATAATCTGTTACTCTAACGACCATATGGAGTTTTTGGGTTGCTGAATATGTTTCAGGACAAGCCCCTGTACTGAGAAATATTGTTATGTCCTCCATATATTCTGGTATGACCTCGATCCTGAACAAATCTGCATCTAGGAGCTGGTCATCCACTGCTCTGCCACTTTCTCCTGACTCTAGTCTGGATAGATGGTTGGGTCTGACATTGCATCATCCTGGCTCGATGATGACGTCAAAGGAAAATTCCTGAAATAATAACAACCATCCACAAATTCTCCCTTCCAACACAGGTTTTTTAACTAGGTATTTTAATGTTGAATGATCAGTAAAGAATTTGAAATGAGACCCTAACAGATAATGTCTAAATTTCTGTAAAGCGTAGATCTTGGCTAAGCCTTCCCGTTCTATCATTATGTAGTTGCACTCTGCTTGTGACAGCTTCTGACTCGCAAAGTAGATAGGGTGATCCATAGCTCCATATCTAGGTTGCATTAAGATAACCCCTAAGGAAATTCCTGAAGCATCCACATGGACGTGAAATTCCTTATCACAGTTTGGGAATATCAGAATTAGTGTTGTAATGAGTTTCTCCTTAAGTGTCTCAAATGATTTGTCACATTCGGGAGTCGATCAGAACGTTTCATCCTTTCTCAGAAGGTTTTCCAAAGGTGGAGTAATGTTGACATATCTTCGGATGAACCTGCGATAGTAACGTGTGTGTCCAAGTGTAGAGTGTAGCTATTTAGCACTCATAGGTAACGGGATATTCACAATGACCCCAAATTTATATGGGTCTACCAATACTCCTTCTCGATTGACTATGTGGTCCAACAAATTTCCATGTGGCACACAGAAGATACATTTCCTGAGTTTTAATGAGATCTGTAACTCTCAGCATCTTTCAAACATTATCCTTAGTAGTGCTACATGGTCCTTAAGCAGGTTATATATTGTCCAATCATCCATATAGACTTCTATGAACTTGTGAATAAACTCTCTAAAGGCTATTATCACAATCCTAGATAAAACTGTGGGGGATTTCTTTAAACCAAATGGCATCACATTGTATGAAAAAGATCCCCATTCGATAATAAAAATGGTTTTTCTCTTGTCCTCTTCAACAATCGTAACTTGATGGTATCCTAAAAACCCGTCTGTAAATGAGTATTCTTCCTTCCCTGCAACCTGTTCTAGGACCTCATCGGTAAAGGGTGTTGGGAAAGGTTCATGCACACAGGCAGAGTTGAGGCTTCTTTAGTCCACACAGACTCTAATATCCTCAGTGTTTTTCTTGCTTTGAATGACTATCGGGCTGACCCATTATGCTTCTTCTACTGGAAAAATGAGACCTCCTTCTAAGATCTTATCAATCTCCTTCTTGACTTTCTCTTTTACTCTTGGGTTAAGACAGTATGGCCTATGTCTGATAGGATTGGATCCTGGTTTTAACTCAATCTTCATTTCTCCCACAACTCCTTTGATTCCCTTCAATTATGAAAAAGTCTTTGGGAACAAATCTTCGTATTCCTGTAGTAAACTCTGTATTTTCTGACTGGTTTTCTCATCCCAGTAATCTCCCACCAAAGTTATTTTGGGTTGGTCTTCAGTCCCTATGTTAAGTTTCTGCAATTTCAAAGGGTGATTATATGAACTATCGGTCTGGCTAGGTATGGTGTTTTGGATTTCTCTGTTCCCCTCGGTCTCTTTGATGGCTAGGTTTCTCATTTCTTATAATTCATCTAGGATTTCTAAAGCTTTGCTAATTTGATAGCATTCTATAGGATTTTCAATCAAGGGTAAGTGAAATTTACTCTGAAGTTCTTGAGAATGCTTGGGACATACTACAAAGTCTTATCTGTTATCACTAATGGTGGTGAAAATAAGTTCTTTAATATTTTGTAGGACTAGTTCAAGATCGGGGTACTTACTTGTGAATGAGAAGTCTTTGCAAAATTGAGTTACAAGTATCTGCCAATCGCAGTTCTATTGTCTGGTTTCCTCATGTATAAACCAAGATTTCGGGATTGGGCCTAGAGAATGGGGGAGTATGTGAACCCAGAAGTGAGAGGGTATCTCCACAGCCTACCACTGTTCCACACATTGTTGAATGTGTATCCTAGGGTCCGATTCTCCATTGAATAGTTGCGCAACATGGAGATCCATCTACATTTTTGATTCTAACTTCTCCCTATTCTAGAACCTGTACTTGAGATCTTTCTTCACCTCGTCTTAAGTTATGATTGCGTCTTGATGAGTATCCCACCATCTGGCGGGGTGTTCTGGAAAGCTATATCTAGTACCAAGATTATTTGATCTTCTCCCACAATTTCTTCCATATTTTGCAAAATATTGTCTAGATCTGAGGTGCCATTGTATACTGGGTGTTCTATGTCTTCGGTCCAAACCCATCTGGTTATTCTGATAGTTTCGCATCTTCTTGAGAATATTTCATGCAAACCTTGTTGGCAACTATCAAAATCCAATTATGAATCTTTGTTTTCTGACTGTATACTTCGCCAGCTTACTGATCCATCCGCAGTGGGGTTTATATAATCATTTCTTATCCCAACTATTACAGTGTACAAATGGTCTAGGTCTTCTCCTTCCATATTATTGTCTGTTCGTTCTATGTACCTGGGTCCTACATATGGATCCAAAGGTTGAACTACCTTGATTCCCTCATCTTCAAAAGTCATGTTATCTTTCTTTAAGTCAATTACTGCATAATTGTCATAGGCCCAATTGATGCCAAGTAGTGCAGGGTAGGGGTCCTTGTCTCCCATGATCTCAATGACTTCAAAGTTAGCCACTGTTTTTACTCCTGCTACATCAATTTACACGTTCTCTAGTCTTTCTATGGGAAAGATAAAGTATTGGTTTTCCATTCTTAACTGGATTGGGGAATATGTCAGTCTCAGTTTCCCTAACACTTCCCAGGTCTTCTTACGAAGAATGTTCACATCTGACCCTAGGTCCAACATGACGTCCTTAATTTCAAAGTCATCTAACTGGGATACCAGTCA
Source organism: Picea engelmannii (assembly GCA_009831015.1). NCBI lineage: Eukaryota > Viridiplantae > Streptophyta > Pinopsida > Pinales > Pinaceae > Picea > Picea engelmannii. The sequence continues at coordinate 91,841 of ML813693.1, forward strand.
AAATTATTTTTTGGTTCTTAATTTTTGTTGTTGGACTCTCTGAGTACTCTTCTCAGGATGGTTATCCAATATCCTTGCTTCTGAGGTTTCTTCATTCCCTAAGACTAGGTACAATGCATTGCGCAACTTATCTTTCAGTTGATCATTCCCTAGAATGTCAGAGAATAATTGAAACTAGAGGTGAACTGCATTTTGAGGTTTCTCAGGTTGTCTTGGTATGCCTACAGGGTTTTTGGGTGCAAGGGGTGAAGCATGGACTTATGCCACCTTAGGGTATACAAACAACTAAAGGGGGTTCTCTTACATTTCATGATTGGGAATATTCTGGAATACTTCTATGGCATATTTAAAGAACAATTTTTTCTTTAGGGGGTCATACCTGTCTTCTTTAGGTGCTTCTTTTTGAATCTGAGGTAGAGCATCAACATCATCTCCTATCTTCTCTCCTCCTCGATTGATGATATTAAGGTTTGGAAATTGTCCCTTAGAAATCCTCTTGATCTATGAACTGATCAAGTCTGTTCCTCTTTGTTGTACTCTATCTTCCCACTTTGCAATTAGCTCTGGGCAGTCTTCGGTTGTGTGTCTGTCATTTCTGTAGTGAGATCACCATGGTTGCCTTGGATGAGGGAAATCTCTAGCCAAGTGAGCTTGTTCATCAAAATTGTAACATCTTCTCGGTCCTCTTCCTCCAGTTCTTCCTCCTCTGAAATCTCCTCCAACTCCACCTCCTCGACCTCGTCTTGGTCTCGGAGGGTTTTTGTTTACCTTGAATGTTGTTTGGTATATCCTATCTACAAGAGCATCCAACGTTCTACATTGATTGGTAGTATGCATGGTGGATTCGCAGAACTCGCAGTGTACTGTGTTTGGTACTATCAAATATTTTTGCATGATGGGGCACTATCTTAGTCCATGCCTGTGGATTCGACAAATCTCACAATATTCCGTTTTTGGTGCTGCTTGGACTCCTGGGAAAGCATGATATGGGGTGGGATGATGGAATGTTGGGTTCGTCGATACTTACGCAACTCCTCCCGTGGGTCCTGGTGGGGTTACCATCATATTCTGAGGAGGTCCCAGGCCCCTTACTCATGGACATTCATTCGCCAAATGACCTTCCATATAGAATCCAGTGCACCAAAATTGTGGTCCTCCTGGTCTGGGTATTGTCAGCTCTTGAATATTTTTTGTAAGTGCTGATATATGCCCTTATAGTTGTGCTAGATTCACATCTACTGGGGGTCGGTTTAATCTCAAACTCCCAGGTTATCCCTCCATGGCTTCAATCTTCATATATTTTTCCAAGGCATCTGTTAACATGGCTATTCGTTGTTGCATTAGTAGAATCTGATTCAGGGGTAGCAGTCCCTAAATGTACCACTCCCTTTGATGTTCTTTGTGGATTGGATGTGCCAACCTCCCTATGGCATATTTGAGCTTTTGGCTATACTCCTAGGCTGATTAACCTTCCCTCTACTAGATCTCACACAACTCAGACAGAGCTTGTTGTTCTGACTGAGGGAGTTTGAAATCTGCTATGAACCTCATCCGTACTTGGTCAAGTGTGAATGCTTGACCTTGCGTCCCTGGCACTCCTGGTTCAATGATATTAATGTACCACTTGAGAGCATGACCTCTCAAGGTAGTTTGGAACTCGACTAGATTATTTTCATCCGGAGTCCCTCTGGATCTCCAGATTGCTTCGCACAAGAACCAATGTTGTCCAACTTCTTTGTCTCCCTTACCCAAAAATTCTAGGTATCGGGAAATCGAACCTCCCGCATGGTTGGCCATTGTTGTTCCTATTGTTCGTATTAATATGAACCCTAATGTTCTTTCTTGATATCTACTAGGGGATCCCAATATCCTCCCTGTACTCTTAATTCCTGGTTGTGAATAGTTAGCTAATTGTACTGGGACATAACTTTCCTGAGAAGGTAGTGTTGAACTTACTTCTTGTATAGAAGGCACTTGGGGTATGGGTGATTTAGGGTTGGTGCCACTGGCTTCGGGGAGGTTTTCTTTGATCTAGGGGGTCTCGTTAGCTTCCACTTGGATGATCTCTTCGGCCGAATCCCTGATCTCTCCTATTATCAGGGCTGAATCTTCTCTTTCTCCTCCAAGATTCATGTTGGCTTCCTCCTCTCTTACATCCACTCTTTCTCCTTCTTGTCATGCATCCTGGGTATTTCTTTCTCTCTTTGCTTATCTCTCATTTAATATTTGACTGGCCAGTCATTCCTGTCTTCTCATCCTTTGCAGTTCTTCCATATGTCTTTCCTTGATTTCTCCCGATCCTCCTTCTTTCCTCAACTTTTCAGACTGTCTTGCGGCTTTCTTGATCTTTCTACGCCACCATTTCTCAACTATGGAGGCTCTCTTCAAGGATCTCTCATCTCTTGAATCCATTTCTTGTTGTTTCCCCCCCCATTTTTCAAAGAACCCTTCCCCTTTCTCATGCCATGACTCTCACCCTGTCTCGCCCTACCCCAAGCGAGGGTGTTTACGCTTCCATCTTGGTCGGGGACATAATCAACATCCCTTCCTCCACCAAGAAAGCCTTAATCCATAGGGGGATCTCTCTTAAAAGTTGTCCCCTTGTGCCTTTCTTGAAAATTTCCTCTGCCTGCGAGAAAGACTGGTGATTCTCAGCTGCAAATTCGATTATGTATCCTTCTATCGTGGTGCTAACCCAAAAATCCACAGCTCATGTGACTGGGCAATCCATCCTGTGGAGTGTTGCTAACTTGTCAGTATCCCACACGTAGATATTCTTGACTCATCCCTAGAACTCTAGATCTTCTTGGAGTCTCTTGATCTAGTGAAAAAATTCTTCCGGGAATTTAACCCAGAAAATCTCGTACTAGTCCCTTGATCTTTCTGAGTAAACGATTGCTTCCCTAGTAGTTCCCACTGATTTTCTTCTTAGTTTCGCTTCTTTCCATATGAAGGCATCACAGTTTCTTTCCCACCATTGATCGATTCCATATATATGGATTGGTGGTAGAATTCTTCCTACAAGTTCCCTTTTAATACGGTTCCTGGCAATGAAACCATTTTCTTGGTGCGAATTTGATCAGACCAGGGTCCTTCTCAGGTTACCAACAAAATGTACTATGTAGTCTAGAGCGTTGTCATTTTCATCTCCTCCAAAGAGAAGAAGTCTCACCCGAAGTGTTGCTGAGACAAATAGATAGGAAAGGGTAGGGAAAATGCTAAGGAGGATCCATGGATCGTTCGAAACTCATTCTTATTCTTGCGCAAGAGACAACATCAGATCTGAAACATCTAACCACAACAATTGAACCTACTTACATTATGAACAATGATTAAACATAGAACCATCAAACAAAACTCATAAACCATAAAGGAACAATGTAATGCATAAGTAAACATATAAAGACACATCATATTTTCAAATTTTGGTTCTCCTTCATATTAACTCCAGGATATTTCCTTCATTGCAGACTCAGAGTTACATTGAAAGGTTCAGTACAAACTCTGACTTGTCTCTTCTTGACTTACAACAAGTTTCAATAACTAATCCAAAAACCTTGGGAAACTCTGATAGACATGACTCAACCCAACTCTAATCCAACCAACAAATGAACGAACAACAAAAACAACACCAACCCTTTTACAATTATATTCAGCCCTATATATAGCTAGGTTGTATCTTCCTTATCGGCTTATGTGCTTCCTTGTTTTATTGCAACCGTTTTTTGCTTAGCTAGCGTTGTGATGGCTTCCACAACTGCTTTTTTGTTTCTCTTTCTTCCAGCCTCTAATGAAGTTTTCACGACTCATGATTAATCAAAACTTGCGCAATTCTTACCCAAAAACGAACGGCCCAACAGGTATTCAAGCATGAAGGTGAAAAAAAGAAATTTTTCTGAATATAACAGATGCAAAATTAAATGTAGAGATAGAAATAAGGACACCAAGTCAATAATTAACATAGATGAGACATAAATAAATCACTTATTTCATTCCAATTTATCAAAATAATCGTTCTCTTTACAAAATTACCTGAGGAAGTTTGGACCAAAGTCAAACTTAGTTTTCCCCGAAGAAAACCATACAAAATGAATTTTGACAAAAAGTAAAAAACTGAACTTTAAAAGCTGGATCAACTTGCCACAGATTGCTTCCCACTCAACTTTTCACAATATCTTTTATCAATCATGAAATTTAATTCACAAACAAACAATTCTAAATAGAATATCAAATATAGATCAACACGTCTGAAAAACAAGTGTCTGAATGATGTAATTCAGCCTTGAATCTTGCTATCTACAATATGACCTTGCTGTCATAAAATAGAATTAGG
>ML813694.1:17039-37866 GCA_009831015.1 Picea engelmannii
CAAGGAAATACTCGAAAAGTTGAGGAAAACACATCAAAACAATGAAATTTCAACTGTATGTGAAAGTACAAACTCAAAAGTTTGAATTTTTGCTATACTTCCCTTTTGTTTCAGTAATAAAACCTGCAGAGAAACAAGATAAATTCACTGAAATTGGTAAGAAAACAAACACAATTACATGTATATTAATAATAATATATTAAATAACTATAGGTCACATGTACATTCATGTATGTGACCATTCTATGTATAATTATACACAACATCACATGCTATTGTAATCATCAATCAATCGTTTTATATATTCAATGCATTATATATATCTTCTATAGATTTCTCATTGTTGTCCTATTTATTTTGGATATGAAGTATATGAACAACTTTGGTTCATTACATTGGTGTCAGGGCCCTGTTATCGCATGGATTGTAGCTTGGGAAAAGCCCAATCCAAACCACAAAGGTGAGACAACTACCAGAGTACCTACCCACTATCACCTTAGATACACACTCCCCTCGCTTTAGTGATGATGAAATCACCACAGAGGGGGAATCCGAGTGACCCTAGGGGGATTGAGATGGAAAGTGAGATGATGATGAATGAGCACCCTTATAGGTCAATTTGGAGATGAATAAAGGCTTGAAGATGAGTCTTTTGAAAGGATAAATGGTTTCCAAGTGTTAGATACCTGTAAAACAGTGTTAGCCCTGCCTAGAACAAGACGAAAGATGATAAACCAAGCCTTTAAACAATTGGAATCAACAAGAAACCTCACTGTTCCAAAATTGCAGCAGTATAAAATATATATATCATCAATGAATGAAGATAATAGCTGCAAATCTAGCCACTAGAGTCAAGTACAAGATGATGGAAACAAAGCTAGCAATGACTAGTTAAACTTCCAATGATTTAAGAAAGATTTTGGTGATGCTTAGAGGGTTGTTATATGATGTTATCGACAAGTTTTTATGACAGAGAAATGGCTGTATAAAACAATTGCTACAGCATAAAATTCTGGCCACCAAAATCAATGAATAATCCACCCAAAGATAGCTAACAACTAGTAGATTAAATATGGCAGCTTGCAAGTGATTTTTAGTGGTAGAATGGTGAGCAATAGATTGAGGAAAGATGATTTTGCGGCAGCCCTAATGGTTGTATTATTAATTTATAATATAAAAGAGAATTTCAAGGCCAACCAAGATGCCCCTAAGGCACAAGAAGGCTTATAGCATGTAGAATCAAATCCAACATAGACAATTGCAATATCTTAATATTTCACGTATACCAATGCAACAATATTATATCTCCAATGAAAGTAGATTATTGCCTTATCAATTGGGTAAATGAAGTCTCTTGTATAATATATAGGGTTTGTTACCTCTCTAGGGTGTAAGCCCTTTTATTCCCTAGAGAAAACAAAACCTAGTGTTTCCACCTTATACACACCTCGGGTCACGTGGAAGAAATCTTCAATCCACTGGCTGTGTCCTTGGGGGCAAGCTTCGAGTCGAGATACTGTCACTCAAGACCCGACTTCTCTGTATAGGCCAAGTTCCAACTCCTAGTGAAGCCAAGGGGGGTGGTCCCTAAGAAAATAACTAAGGCTAAGTAAGCTAAGTACAAAAAGAAATGTAGGGGTTTAAATGCGAGACAAAAACAAAAACAACTATTCTAGCAACATATGTGACACAAATAATAGATTTTTCTTATGACAAAGATACAAGACAAGTAAAACATTTCACCATTAATGACATAGACATAGTGTTTCAGCCTTATACACACCTCGGGTCACATGGAAGAAATATTCAATCCACTGGGTGTGTCCTTGGGGGCAAGCCTCAAGTCGAGATACTGTCAATAAACACTCGACTCCTCCGTATAGGCCAACTCCTAGTGAAGCCCAAGGGGGGTGGTACCTAAGAAAACAACTAAGGCTAAGTAAGCTAAGTACAAAAAGAAATATAAGACTTTAAATGTGAGACAAAAACAAAAGCAACTATTCTAGTAGCATATGTGACACAAATAATAGAATTTTCTTATGATAAAGATATAAGACAAGTAAAACACTTTGCCATTAATGATATAGACCGAAAGCAAATGCTAGTACTTGAAATGAAATGAAAATAAGAAAAAGTAAATATAGACCAGTGCCAATAATGTAAAAGTTTTTGCGAGTTGTAAAACGTTGCTGTAGGAGGATATGTTGCAATGCTCTTGCTGATTTTATTATTAAGATGAGTTCTTAAGTTTGTGGGTTTATTTTGAAGTGACTTGATAAATTGCAAAACCACTTATAAGTGAAAAGTATGTGCAAGTGATTGCAATTAAAAAAATCTAATCTAAATGTTTGGCCCTCTAGAAGTTATCCCTTAATTGGGTACAAAGAACAATGCCGAAGGTCCAACGAAGAGAGAACAAATCTCATTAGAGAGTATCCCCCTGACTTCACACACAATTTATATGTAGGATCCCAATCAAACAATAACAACTATCAGATTGTCCTATTAAACTGCTCCACACTGACTAGGGCTCGTTCTGATGGACTCCACCCTCAGATCAAGCAAAAGCTCGCAAATGGGGGCCAGGGCAATACTAGGGCTATTGAGGGTAAGGTTTATTTTTCAACTTTGAAATTGCAGAAATGAAATTGCAAAAATGAAATCTAAACTACTTTAATCTAGAAAATTAAACTACTCTAATGTTTTGTGGTGCTGTTCTTACTTTATGGTTTATTTTATATTTTTTGAATTAGCCAAAATAAATAAAAAAGAATATGGAAAGCACCATGAAAATGAGACAAAGGCATGGCTTCCCCCAAGGGGGATTGAGATGGGTGCTAGGTAGCCCACTTATATCTTTGACGTTACAATGATCTTTTAAAAAAGGTTTGTGTTCCTTTATACTTGAGGCCACAAACTTACAAAATTGTAGGAATAAAAGAGTTTGGATTGAAGAGAAGGTTGGTTGAGAGGTTCTGGATGTTCCAAATCCTCATAATTTGTGCAGAGTTTCTCCTTGGTTGTCTGCAAAACTACATAAATCAACAAGGTAGGTATGCCAAAAAGTGCTGAAAATCACTTTAAAAGTGCCTGGAAAAAGGTGTTAGAATTGCACAAGTTTTTCTCTAAGTAAATGATAAATGAAAGAAAGAGAAACTAAACAAAACCAAGCGTTAAACTAACTAATTTGGATGTCTTTTATTGGCTGTTTGGAAAGCCAACAAAAGTCACCCAAACAAGTTAGATCTATAGGCAACCAACTCTTTATTGCGAAACTTGAAAGATCTACTTTTAACTAGTAAATTGAAGACCTTTCCTAGACTAGATCTATTGATAGATATGTAAATTATGAGAAAGAAATAGATCTAATCTAACTTTGCATGCAAGGCTAGATACTTTGAAATTTAAAATGAAGCTTATATCCAACTATTGTATGTGAAAATAAAGTAACCAAAATGATTTAAAGTTTTGTTGAGAAAGAGATAGAAGAAGGGGCTTGTGGAATTCCTTTGGGCTATGGGGTCCTTCGGTGAATAGTTGAGGGACTTTGTTCTTCAAGATCTTGGAGCTAGTGAGGAATTGAACTCAAATCAATCACCTCTCCAAAATTGGGAACCTGTAAAACTTGCTCAACCTTGCGAAAAAATCATTAGAAGAGGTTGTTCGAAGTTTCTACATAAAAGACTTGCAAAACTTGTTAGTTCATCCGAAAATACATGCAAATTCAAAATCTTTAAATATAGAAATTTAGTAAAATCTAAGAATCCATATAGCTAAATAGATCTTACCCTATGGTATGATAACCCACCTTCAAAGGCCTCCTTTAAAAAATATGCATACAAAATTGAACTAAGCTAAGTTTACCTCAAATTAAAGCATAACATCAAGAATAACACAATAGACACCATTCATCATATGACCTCCAAAGTCTTTTTATTATTCCAACAGAAAAAATGATTACAGCCATAGCATACAAGATTTTATCTAGTCTCCATAATCCAACGTTGCAAGCATCCATCCTTGGGGTCTTCAACCCCCCATGAAGGTCAAAATGGAACAATCCCTCCATGGAATGGATTTTCAACTGGCAAGGTCTTGCAAAGACAAACAAGTATACCCTCCAAGAGTCCACAACTCATGTGTATCATGCCAAGTAAGCCACATTTAATAAAAGAGCCACTGGAACATGTGCATTAAATTCCCTATTTTCAAACTAAACAAATGCTCGAAGACCTTATAAAATTTTCCAAATTTACGTAATGGAGGGTTGTCATTGTTAAATTTTGAGCTTGATTTTCTTATGCGGAATATATCTTTAAAATCTTCAACACTTTGATTCCAGCTTAATACATTTCAACAATATAGAATCATAACTGAATAGCAATAATCATGTAGATACGTAAGCATGCACATCAACAACACATATACCCCGGGGAAACCCTGTACAGGGAGAAAAACTCCAACAAATGCTATTCCTTTATTGCATTAATAGTCTAAGATCACTTTCCCTCAGGGGGGGCAACTCAATTGGCAAGTGCCATGAAAATGAAGTTCCATGAGGTTTCGAGTTCAACTCTCCCTGACTTACAATGTGTGCTGCGTAAGGGGCATCGTGGGCACACCTGGAGGTTATAGTGGTAGCAGTTGGATAACACGGCCACATGTAATGTGAGCACGTGCCCAACTAGTTGCTGATTCCGCCAGACATAAAAAAAAATAATGTAAGATCACTTACAAACATCCACCATGAAAACTATGCTCTTAAAGATCTTGCCAAGTTGACTCTGACCTGACAGAGACCTAAGAGACCTTGCTGATATAGATGTATCCAAGTTGCCTTCAAAGACTGAGATACACCACCTCTTATGAATTGATATATCAACTCTGATATGGGTTGTTGTTGTTGTCTTTGATTGACTGATACGTGCCTCTATTTAGCACTGGTACAACTGCCTTTATGGTGTTGATATGTGCCTCTGTATAACACTTGAATTGCTGCCACTAGTGGACTGATATGTGCCTCTATTTAGCGCTTGTATTGTTGTCACTAGTGGACTGATATATGCCTCTGTTCAATGCTTGTATTGTTGTCACTAGTGGACTGATATACGCCTTTGTTCAACACTTGTATTGTTGTCACTAGTGGACTGATATATGCCTCTTTTCAGTGCTTGCATTGTTGTCACTAGTGGACTGATATACACCTTTGTTCAATCGTTTGCTACCTTTATATGCTTCCTTTACAACACTGTTTTGTACCTCTATCTCATTGATATACTCTTCTAGCTTCACCCTTAACTTGCATACGAATTGTGTTGAAGAGAGGGGTTGACCTCTGCTTATAAAGGAATGGAGGAGAAGTGGAGAGGTATGGAAATAGAGGTGTGAAAGCATGCTTGACTTAACTTAGAATTACACTTTAGTTCGAAAATAGAACTAGACTTGAGACTTCAGTTAAAACTCAACATTACACTTTAGTTCGAAAATAGAACTAGACTTGAGACTTTAGTTACAACTTAGCATTACACTTTAATTTGAAAATAGAACTAGACTTGAGACTTCAGTTACAACTCGACTTTTTACAAGGCAATTCGAAATTATCTTCATGGTGGATAATGTTACACATGCCAATGCACTAGATCAATACATTTATATCATTTGCAATATTAGGAATATCATTTGTTTCTAGCTCATAGGAATTTTATATTCAACCTAACGTTTGCTAGATGCCTTGACTTTTTCTCATGGCTCACAAGGCTTGACTAGGCTCACAGAGGTTGTACTTCCCCCCTGACTTTTGCACTAGTCTGACTATGCTCATAAAGGTTTTATATTCCCCTTGAATTTTTCACTAGTTTGTCTATGCTCACAGAGGTTGTACGTTCCCCCTGACTTTTTCACTAGATTGTCTATGCTCACAGAGGTTGTACGTTCCCCCTGAATTTTGCATTAGACTTACATAGAATCTCGTTCATCTTGACTTTTGGTTTGAATCATAGAGGTTGTACATTCCCCCTGTCTTTTTTCAATACCTCACAAGACTGGTTGATTCTCCAAATCTCCCTCGCTAGCCTCAGGGTGGCCCATATGGCCTCTCATTGGAGAATGACTGTCGATGCTACCAAATTTAACACTCCCTCTCAGTGAGGGAGTCATTCTCAGCCACACCAATCTTTCCTCTCAATTGCACAAACTGTCTCGAGGTCAAAGGCTTGGTCAGGATATCAACTACCTACTCGCTTGTGGCTATGTACTGTAACTTTATAGTTTTTCTCTGGACCAAGTCTCAGATGTAGTGGTACTTCATGTCAATATGTTTTGACCTGTCGTGAAATATCAGGTTCTCTGTCAGTTTTATGCAACTTTGATTGTCACAGTGAACCACCGTCATCTTGAGCTTGTCACCAAACAACCCATAAACCAATTTTCTGAGCCATACTGCTTCCTTGCTAGCATCACTTGCTGTAATGTACTTAGCCTCTGCTCTACTCTGTGTAATGGATCCCTATTTCTAGATTGACCAAGAGATCATATAGATCTTAAAATAAATCAGTATTTGGAAGTAGTCTTCCGATCTACAGGGCTTCCTGCCCAGTCAACATCTACATACCCATGCAGAAATAAACCACCACTGGATGTATATCTCAGACCATAAGTAATGGTTCCTCTGAGATATCTCAAGATGTGCTTTGTTGCCACCTAGTTTCTCTGTATCGGTTCAGTCATGAACTGACTCATTGCAATCACTGCATAGCATATATTTGGCCTGATGTGGATCATGTACATCAATGATCTAATCAACTGCCTATACATGGTGTGATCCACCAAATATGAACCTATATCAGAATCATGCAGCTTCCTCAAGTTGGTAACCATCGGAGTAGACATGGATTTGCAATCCATCATACCAATCCTATTTAGTACATCCACTGTGTATTACTGCTAAAAATTATTGAGTTTCCTTTACTTTGGAGCTTACTTTCCTTTCCAACCTCTATAGTGCTAGTACCACTTTCCACCATATCTTGATTAGCTTGGTCTTTGGACTCTTCCTCCTCTAAATCCACAATCTTTGCAGGCTGTGTAATTTTCATCTTCTTTGGGGCAATTTGTTGGTCACTAATGTCCATGGCCTCTGAATTTCTTCTCTTTTTGTAAACACTTATCTTAGTAACTTTGATTACCAAAGTTTGAGGAGCTTTTTGTGTTTGAATTGGTTGCAACAATTCTTCCACACCAACATAGATTTCTATATTTTCCATCTTATCAAAACCCTCAACATGTTCATGCTCATAAGGGGCATGTTTTTTCATATGTTTCCTCTTGGATATGATTTGATGTGGATCATACCTTCTTCCATGTAACTGTGAAAAAAAAAAACTATTTGATCTTTGCTTGAAATTGAGATAAACATGACCTGGATTTGACAATGAAGGGGCCAATGACAAAAGGGAACTTAAGGTTGGAGGCTTTGTGCAAATTCAGGAAATTCTCTGTCTCAGATATAATTCTATGTCTGATGAATTCAAGGGCAAATATTCTAGGAGTCATAAAAATAGGCAATACGTAAGGGGATTCATGACAATCATAAACCCATATTACTATTGAGTGCATGAATAATACCCAATCCCCCACTATGTTCTCTGGATTTGGTTGTATATAGCTTCTCATGTCATCCAAAACTCTAGGTAGGCTGGTATTGAAAATCAAACTATAAAATATGGACATGAGTTTGTTGATGAAGATAAGTAATGTAATTCTTTTACATTCAGTTGACACAAATGTTGCTTCAAGAAATTCCCTCTTGTTGGTTTCCAGGAAAAATCCTAACAGATAGGTGTAGTATCTGAAATGTCTCAGGGAGAAAAACTTCATTAGCTATTTATGGATATTATTAGCTAGGAATTGATCAAAGCTGATACAGACTGACATACCAGACTCTGACTTAAAAAAGGTCAAAAGGAAACCAAGCATGAGTTCAACCACATATTTGTCATTGTCTAGACCTAAAAATTGACTCGATGGGGAGTAGACCCATTGGACTTCGATAACCATTCTATTTAGATTGATAAAAAAAGACAGACCTTCTGAAGAATGTTCAGGTTTGATAATTTTCTGTAAAAATAGATCTTGGACCTCTGATGAACATTATCTATATACCCTAATCATATTTTCTTCATTGAAAGGTTCACAAATTCTGGAAAAAGACTCTGGTATACTGAGGAACTCTCAAATTGATACAATCTCTACTCTACACAAGACCTCGGACCATCATTTATTCACACTGACTCTTTCTTCATGGGAATATTGTTCAGCGCACCAACCTATAAATTCGAGAAATGGAAATAAATTTCGACAACATAAGGGACTATGGTGGTCTAGACTGCTTCAAGGAACAATATACATCTTCCTACCTTATCAGACAGGTTTCTTCTGGAAACAGAGATAGGATAAATAGTGATTTCAACATAAAACAAATTGTGTCTCAGTCAATTAGTCCTTCTTCATTTTCCACAAGATCTTGTTTTGTTACTCAATTTATGATGGGATCCATGGTTGTGATGAAAAATACCTGGAAATGAGCAGAAATGGTGTGTAGTTGGTATATTGTTGAGTTGCAGGTGAAAGACGGTGGTCGCACCAAGGTTCTAACGACCCAACGTTCAAAATAAAATAAAATAAATGACAAAAGGTCATTTTATACTTTTCCATTTTTTGGGGGTATGATAAAATGGTTTGAGGCAACCCACTTTTCATCCTGAAATGCACCTGGTCATGCCATGTACCTCCGATAGAAAACTGTGGTTTCAATTTCGATATTGCCCTTCAAAATTAAACCCCGTGCAGCTTCGCCCCCTGAAATCATTCTCAGACCTTGATCTTGAGAACTCACGATCCATGTTGTTTCGGACCCGATCAACTTAGCGCTCTTGCCAAATTTATCTCTTCCTACTATATTTATCCTCTCTCCTAGTTTATCATGCTTCCAAACTGGTTTAGCGTTCCACTAGATTCTAAAATCTTGATTTCACACAATAAAAATTTAATGGTGATTAACACCATTCTTTGTTTTCTAAGAAATAATGGTGTTTTTGGTTTGCCTACTATTCCTAGAAAATTGAAGCAATGAGATGCTTGTATTCTTGGAAAACACAGAAAATAACCCTTTCATGATTCTACTACTAGAGCATGTAGAAAAATCAAACTGATTCATTCTAATTTGTGTGGCCCTATGCATGTTCCTTATTCAAATGGAAACAAATATATCATGAATTGTATTGATGATTACAACAGAATGTGTTGGGTGTACTTGTTGAAAGATAAATCACAAGCTTTTGAAACATTTAAAATTTTTCATGTATGGATTCAAAATGAAGTTTAGTCTCGTATTGGTTGGATCTCTTCGCACTGATAATGGAAGAGAATATAATTATAATGAATTTGAAATATACCTTCACCAACATGGGATCAAACATCAAACCACAGTTCCATACAATACCCAATAGAATGGTGTGGCTAAATGAATGAACAAGACACTCCTAAATATGGTTTGTTCCATGATGTTTTTCGAGAATGTTAAATTGATGTTTTGGGATGATGCAGTTCTATGTGTAGTTTATGTCGAAAACATGTGCCCATATCATGCTCTTAAAACAAGACTCCTTATGAAATGTGGCATCACCACATTCCTTTAGTGAGGCATCTCAGGGTATTTGGTTCCACCTGCTATGCCTTGATTCCTAAGAAGAAATGAAGTAATCTTGATGCAAGGAGTCAGAAGTGAATATTATTGGGGTACTCAAATACCACCAAGGGATATCATATTTATGATGAGACAAACAAGAAATTCATCCTTTCTAGAGATGTGATATTTCTTGAATCTTCCAAGAAAGACGAAATTGTTGAGAGGAAGCTTGATCATCTGGATAGATTCACTCGTTTAAATACATATCATGAATTTGATGATGAGATTCCACATATTGAATACGGTACCCCTATCTTGGGTCAATATCTGGAATCTCCTTTTGAATCACCATCTTCCCCACATGAATAAGTTCATGCCACTTCATCAAAACTTGAAGTTCAGTTGGATGATGTGATCAAGAGGATTGAAAAGCTAAGGCTTGTTGAGAGTTGGGCACCATCTCAATCAGTTGAGAAACCAAGACAATCTTAGAAAGATCCACCAAAATGGCTCAAAAAATAACTTGGGAGTGTTCATCCTGATGAGGTCGGAAAGACAAGAAATAAAATTTCCTCAAGACAAGATGGAGGTAATGCAGATAATTCAAACTCAGGTGATGTGGATGACATGGATGTTTCATATGGTTGCGAGTTGTATTTATCTACTAATTTTGAATTGGCTTCCTTTAAATAAGTTGCCTCTCATGATGAATGGAAAGAATATATGAAAAAGGAATATAATGCTCTCATCAAGAATGGGACATGGACGTTGGTGGACCCTCCAATTGGATGCAAATGGGTATTCAAGAACAAGTACATATTAGATGGCTCACTTGAAAATCACTAAGCAAGGCTCATGGAAAAAGTATTTTCACAGAAAGAAGGTGTTGATTATGAGGAAACTTTTTTCCCCACAGAAAAATGGTCTACCATCCGAACTCTATTTTCCATAGCAACACAAAATAGATGGAAAATTCATCAAATGGATGTGAATATTTCTTTCTTGAATGGAGACTCGAAAGAGAATACATTCATGTCTGAACCATAAGGATTTTTTGTGAAGGGACAAGAAAACAAGGTATGGAAGCTCATCAAATCCTTATGTCTTGAAACAAGCACCGTAAGCATGACATCAAAAGTTAACTAATCATATTCTGAAACTAAATTTCAAGCATTTCAATATTGACGATGCAACTTTGTTTGTCAAGAAAGTTGGAAAAATTATTGTTTATATTTTAGTACATGTATATGATATGTTGATAACAACGAACAATGAGAACTACATTGTATACATAAATAAAGAGTTGAATAAAGGATTCGAGATGACACATTTGGGACATCTTCACTACCATGTGGGAATTGAAGTGATTCAAAATCCAAAGTACATATTCATCTCCCTGAAAAAGTACATTGGAGAACTATTGAACAAGTTTGACATCGCTGAGTGAAATCTTGTTTCTACTCCAATGGAACATAATTTGACACTCACATCAAAAGAAGGGAATGAATTTGAGGATGCAACCAAGTATAGACAACTTGTGGGAAGTATTATATATATTACTATCACCAGATTAGACATTTTATTTTTTGTTTGGATTCTTTCCAGGTTCATGCAAAATCCTTGGGAAGGACATTGGTTTGCTGCAAAAGGAGTTCTGAAATACTTGAAAGGAAATCAAGATTTTGGACTCGGGTAATCTAAGGTGGATGAATTCAACCTGATCAAATATTTTGATTCATAATTTGATGGAGATAAGGGAAATGGAGTATCAACTTTAGGCTATCTCATGAGTCTTGTATCAACAACTATCTCTTGGATATCATGCAACCAATCAGTCCCAATAGATTCCACAACATAGGCAGAATATGTGGAAGTTGCAAAAGCAACGAAGAAGATTGTGTGGCTCAGAAAAATACTTGAATAATTCCAAGAGAAACCAATAAATTCTACTCCACTTCTTGTTGACAATACTTATGCAATCAAGTTGGCCAAGAATCCTAGATTCCATGATCAAACCAAGAACATTAACACAAAGTATCACCTAATTTGATATCATGTAGAGGCCAAGAATTTTCACTTTAAACATTGTCCCACAAATGAGAAAATTGCATACATCTTCACCAAAGCGCTTGGAATAGAAAAAATTGAGAAGTTCATAATGATGCTTGGACTCACACACACTCCTTCAGATTAATGGGGGGAATGTTGGACACATAATCCTTGTGATTGCATTACTTGTAATACTATTGTAAATATGAAGTCGTAGGTGATAGTGAGTGTCTTCAGTTATGGAAGAACAACAATCACATTTTCTTGTATTTGTTGAGCTACAATCTAATGCAATAGACATGAAGTGTGGAGTTAGTTTTTTTTTTCATCTTGGATTGACAAGTATGCATTTGTAATTATGTAATTTGACGTTCACCATATGTTCTAGAAATAAAGTGATCTAATGGTTCATATTCTCCTCAATACTAATTACTATATTTATCCTTGTCTTAGCACCCGATTGGTCCATGTTCTCTATTTAAAGAGCATGGAGGGTCATTTTTAGTGCCATTTTTTAAACTGCCTATTGTTTCGAGAGTTTTCCATCCAAACTATTAGTTTTTTCTTTTGAGGCCATATTACCTACATATTTTAATATGTCTAGTCTATGTGATATTTTACTTACCAGTACCAACTACTTCTCATGGAAATAATATATGGAGGATTTACTACGAAGTAATGGATTGCACTAGATTACCTTGGGAAAAGAAAAATCCCCCATTGATGCCACACATAAAGTTAAATGCGATAATCAAAATGACAAAGAACATGAGTTATTCAAAATTTCCATCTCCACTGATTTACAGTTTCACCTTCAAGGAATTAATGACCCAAATGAAGCTTGGTAAAATATGGAAGTCGTATTTGGTAAATGTAAAGTGATTCAATCTCACCAGCGTGAAAAACAATTAATTTCTTTAAATCCCAATGATTTCTCTTGCATTGAATATTATCTATCTAAGTTCAAACACTCAGAATTTTATTTAAAGTCTGTAAAATGGATATGAAATATGACCAATGTATATATATGATATTCTTGTAAATATTGGTGGTGCACATTCTACTTTTTATCTACTTTTCACTCTATCAAAGAAGCTCTAGGGGATTTTTACACACGACCCTTTCTTTAATATTTTTTTGATTCTTTAATTAGAGAGAAACATAATATCTTACATCTTGGAGCGATCAACACTATAGGTACATCTAAAAAATCCTTAATTTCCCAACATAAGGATAAATCCAAGCATCCATAGAAGTAACATCCTCACAACAACATGGAAAAAAAGGGTCCCAAACCCTCTAAAACCAAGTTTGTCTCCCAATGGTGTCGACCCTGCGCACGGTTTGTAAGACCCTAGGTTCTAGTTATCTTTGACCAACACAACCCACTAGATATCGGCTCTTTCAACATCACCTACTTTTGCAAATGAAGTCTCACCTGAGGTATCTATTGGGACTGCAAGAACCAATTTTCTGCAATAGTGAGGGAATGGGAGGTGACCATTCTATTAATTCTTCCTTATTAGTTTTGTGCGCGTAATTTTGTCCTTGTTCGTTATTAACTACTTAGTGATTTTAGATTCATACTATCACTATATTCCAGATTACCACATAACCCATTGTTGTAACAATCATGATTATCACAGAATGATTAATCATAAGACAAATCTAATATACTATGCATCTAGACAGAAATCATAAATAATCACATAAAATACATTCGACACAAGAGTTACGACAGTTCACCCAACTCTAGGCTACATCCACAATGGTTGGATTCTTTATTATACATTTTGTAATTGCTTCAGGCTTGTGCATTGCACTTACAAAGATATATCATGGTTATCTTTCCTTCCTCCTAGCCTAGATGCTCTGCAGTGCAAGCCTCTCTCCCTCTCTGCATCATCTCTTACATTCAAACATGGATTTCTATCTTTTACAGAATAACATTATAAAGCATAGAACTCAATACGAGGAACCCAAACCCTGTCAGGAAGAAGAAGAACATATATCCGAAGGAACCCCTACTCTCCCAACCCATTACATATTTATACATACGGTATAGGGCTTAAAACCCTACTTGGTTCCACCAAAAACCATATTGCAATGCATGATTACTCCAATTAATTGGTTGTTTGGGTTGGCTTCACTTTCTTTTCCATATGCATGTTGCTTTTGTACTCTAACTTCTTTCCCCCCTTCTTTTTCATGTCCTTATATCTTTAGAATGTTGAGCTGTCCTCCTTCCTTTTCGCCCACTTTCTTCTCCTACTTTATTCTTCTCTCTCCTTTATTCCCTGCTTTAGTCTACTTACTACATGTTATACTTATGGATGCACCTCAACTATGCACTCCCTAATCTTCCTTCTTCTCCTGTGCACCTCTACAACACACTTTTTATATACTTAGGATTTTACCAAAATTGTATCCCAAAACTGCCTGTCCAACAAGCCCCCAACACTCACCTGTGGATTGTCCCGATTCACTCAGGCATGTTTCTTTATCCTCCATCCCTTAATGAAATTTTGGAAAGCTGCCTTTGCTCCCTCCACTTCCTTTAGTAACATTGCCTCTATTTCTTTGATCTCTTCGGCCCCCTACATAGTCAAGGTTGTAAGTTTCTCTTATGCTTAATGGGACGCTTGGTTCACCCTACCGTATGTATTAGCCAGTTCACCAATAAATCTCACTAATTATTCCCACAATGGTCCTAAACACTGCTAAAGGATCTTTTCTTGATCACTCATCTGTTCCACTTCCACATATGACTACCTTTGTGCCAAAATTGTTGTCATACATCAGACTAGTGGAAGTGTAGTGATCCTCTCTGAAGATTGGTGTGGATTTTCATGTGCTTCTCTTAAATTGGCCTCCACAACCTTCATATCGAGATATTCTACTAAGTCTGCCCAGATTTGTGTGCTCTCCTCACAGATTTTGGTGAACTCTTCTTCTATCTTCTTAAGGTTAGCGACTATTGTCATCACCATTCTCTTTCTTCCTTCTCTGACTTTTGGTGGCATTTTTGGAGCACTCCAAAATTATATGTCTTCTATCCGTGATTGAAATCCCTTGATGACTTTGTCGATATTCAATACTTGTATAATTTATGGATGGTCGCTTGAGTTTTCTGCACCAAAATTTCAGCTTCATCATTTTCCTTGAGGGATTTCCTTACCCTTTCCTCAACCTTGTTTTTGTCTTTCATTACTTCCTCCACTTGACCTTCAACTTCATTCTTCTATTGGAGAACAACATCATATTTTTGTTGCAGCTGAGCTCTTTTGTCCATCATTTTTGTCAGCTCCTGATGTTCTTCATCTCCTATGTTCTTAATTTTTTGCAATAATCCTATTTGCAAGTCTTGTAATCTTTTTATCGACATCCTCAATACTAATATGTTCAGGTGTCCTAGCCCATTCACCTATTATTTTAATTTAGACATTGGAAATCCAAGTGCATCTCTCTCAATATGGAGTGTTCTATGCATGGCTGCTAGATGGGTTAAGCTTGGACATGCAACCTTTACTTCCTTCTCCATAATTATGGATAGTCATCCCTCGGTCCTTCTTTTGTTTGCTAGGCTAGTTGTTACTAAGATATGTTGGAGTGTTTCCAGCTGATCCTGCACTCTCTGATGTTTCTCTTCTTGTTTCCTAGTTGCTTCCTCAATGATTTCCTCCGCGACACCCCATACTTGGTATTTGATCCTGTCCATATCGCCATTGGTTAAAGTATAAACGTGAGTTCTTTATGCACTTTAGTCTTCTTGCGTGCCCCTCATACAGGTTCCTTCCCCTTATCCTTTTGTTTGAATCCTATCGTGGGGACTGTATGATAAAATTTTGTTATGGATGGGCCATGCATATCTCTTGCGCCATTTTTTTTCTCATTCCCCTACTTGTCATGTGTTTCCTCATCACTCTTATCCTACTCTTTTTCCTCTTATGGGTGCCCCATTTTCTCTGTTGGGGTTTTCCATGCCTCTTCCTAGTCATTCACAATGAATCATACGTCCTATGTTGTCAACCTATAACTCGTTGGAAACCATTGGCATGTTGGGTCCTTATTTTCTTGCACATACATGTGGTGCATGCCTACTTTGAAACACATGATATCCTTCTATGTTTTCTTCATCTCGGTTGATATGCGCGGTCTGTGTGCAACTAGATACGTGATATTTTCCAAGTAGATAAAAAATGTGGCATTAGTGTCCTGTTGTTTTCTCTTAATTTTCTTATTCCATAAGCTGGCATATCTCCTAGCCATATTTCCTCTACCAGATTTTCCCATGCACTGATAATATCCTGGCTCTTTCCATCCAACTAGCGCAATCAAAATCAACAACCATGAATAATTAAATTTTGTTTCCTTTTCCTGGGCCTCAATACAATATTGCAAAAATTGGTTCACCAAGAAGGTGGCCCAGTTCATTTGAACCCCTTTGACACATTTTTCTGTAGCTGCAATTACTACAACCGATACTTCATCCCTCCAAAATTTGCGCAACAACTTGCAAGCCAATACCTGTGTTGCAAACCAAACATTGTCATCAATGATGTTTTTAACATCCAATCCTCTTTTCCCCCTAAATATCTGGAACTTTTCCTTCATTTCCTCTAATAGGGATATCTCTCCTTTCTTTTTGAACAAAATGGTTGGATCCTCTCCAGCTTTTGGGAGCCCTGTAATGCATGCAATCAACGCATTATCAAATGAAATTGGTGGATCAAGCCACAATGCCACCCCATGGACGTAGTTGAGCAACATATTAACACAAACATTAATTTATAGACTACATCCGAAGTGTGGGATCTCTAATAGGTTCAGTATGCCCACCTTCTCCAATCATGTTTCCCATACGTGTGTCTCCAACATTATTTCTAACATATCCAACAAACTCTTAGCGCACAAGTGTTTTCCCTGGCCAACTCCAGTAATTTTTCTTGTCAGTGATGTCATGATCCATCAACTTGAGGTTGGAAACCTTTCTAAGCATATCTCCTTCAATGTTTACACTAGATGGGACTGGTGATGTTACTAGTGGGTATTTCCCATTTGATGGTACATGGATTGGTGGCACGTTGTCCATCGTAGGTGGTATGTAATTTTTGTGGAAACTTTCCTATGAAGCTGAAGCTGAAGCTGAAGCTCTTGGTACTTCCTCGACCTCTAGTGTATCTACTGGGAGTTTTGAATATTTTCACGTTGTTATTGATGGAAATCCAACTTTTGGCGGGGCCACTGGTATTATGTGACAGGTTTGTTTACTGGCTCTATGTCTTTTCTCTGGTCATTGTAGCTCGGCTCTGATGCACTTGGATTCTCTCTAGTTCACTCTCACTTACATAAAATAATGAATTACGCTTAGCGAACCTCCACTATTTTTGTTCCTTATTTCCAACTGTGCATGTCTCATCACAACTTAAATAACTTATCCAATACACCAATGGGGTTGATGAACGGTTAGATACATGCGGCTTTATTGTAAAATACGTCATGTCATTTTTGCCTTGTAGTGCTAATATGTCGTGATTTCTGGTGTATTTTACCATTTAAGATTATATGGATCGTTTATGACCTATCATTCCCACTTCGTACCTGTCGTTTTTGTGATTTCATGCTTCCAATGGTCTTGTCGGTCTCAAATTGCACAATTGTTCTTGTTTTTGCATCTATGTGCCTCACAATATTTTTCTTCTGTGTATTATTTTTTGAATTGGCACAGTTCAATTTGTTGGGTATATGTTATATTCTTTGCATGACTAGATATAGTGTCTGCTACGTTGCGTTGGGTGCCCACGCACGGGTTTGGGGGATGCACCCCCAATAAAAAAATTTCCTCGAGAAGTGTCACATTTTTTCCTCGTTTTTCATGTCGCCTCGATTTTCATGTCCATTGTTGGGCGATTTTTCAGGAATTAGAGTTGTTAACTAATCCAAGTCACTGGGTTAGGTTTTTGGATGTCGCTGGATCCTATATGTATATTTTATTGTAAACAATGTATCACTATGAATGAATATATAATATGTTGGTTTTCCCGGTTTGGGTTTCCAGGGGAAAAATCTTTGTGTAATGTGTGTATTTGCCATTGTATATTTTCTGTTCTTTTATTGAAAATATATTTGCAGTAAAATATTGTACAAGGTTAAAATATACACTATCCTAATTCACAATAATATTTCCTTTTGCGCAATGTCCTATGCCTTGTACTCTATAATCTTTTTCTTTTTTCTATATCTACTTTTTATTTGATTTTCTTCTTTTTTCTTCTTTTTATTTATTTTTCTGTGTTTTTTTTCCTTCCTACTATAGTACAAATACTATGATACACATATTATGATGCAACCCATATTACTGTGCAGACTATCAGTCATCTCTATAGAGTTTTAGTCAACTTCCATTCACCATTCCTCTAAAGCCTTCTCCATTCAGGGTTTCCAATTGCACAACACTTGTCTCTGTTACATGTTGAATCACATAGGGTCCTAACCAGTGCATTCTAAAATTTCTTGGATGCTGCATGAACTTACTATCATAGATTAATACCAAAGATCCCACTGGAAACTTTTTCTATTTAATGTGTCGATCATGCTAATCCTTCTCTCTTTCCTTCTAAACTTGTTGATGTAAACCTGCAACAAACTGATCTTCCTCAAGTTGTACTAAATGTGCCAATCTCTCCTATATTGTTCCAGAGTCTGATAGATTAGTGATCATTGTAATGCGAGGGCTAGGTATATCAAACTCCATTGGCACCACTACTTTTTCCCATAGACCAACCTGAAAGGTGTCTAACCTGTCAATTTTTTACTTATAGTCATGTAAGCTCATAACACTACAGGAACTCTTAAGTCCCAATCGTCTCTCCCTATGTTGCATTTTTTTGTCAAAGCATTCTCCAAGATTTTATTGAAAGCTTCCATTGTTCCATTGGCCTGACGATGATACAAGGTACTCTTCTAATGATGAATTTGGAACTCCTCAGTCAATGTTTCAATTTTCTTATTCAGAAAGTGTGTGCCTTGATCACTAAGTAATATGCATAGACATTCAGATAGTGTGACTATATTCTCCAACAAAAATCGTGCAGTAGTCTCCACAATACAATATATAACTAGTGTTTCTTCTTCCCATCGTGTCAAGTACTTAGTTGTAGTGATTATGTACCTTGCCCCTGATATTATTACTTGTGGATTGATTGGCCCCACAAAGTCTATGGCCCATTTTTCAAATGCTTGTAAGGTAACTTGTAGATTCAAAGACATTTTATCCCTCTTGGATGGTTTTTCCACTCTTTGACATATATCACATGACTGACAGTATTCCTTCGCATCTTTGTGAAGTGTGGGCCACCAAATTCCTGCTCAAAAAATCTTTTGTGTAGTTTCTCTCCCTGCATAATGTCCTCCTACAATCCCATCATGCACTTCTTTAAGTATAATTGGTCTTTCATGTTCCAACACACAACGTCTCAATATTCCATCTGCACCCAACTTGTATAAATTCCCTGCAATCAACTGATAATCAACTACTTTCACTACCAGTTGCTTCTTCTTCTCAATGGAACCATTGTTTGGCACTTTTCATGGTTTGTAAGACCCTAGGTTCAAGTTATCTTTTACCAACAAAAATCACCAGACATTGGCCCTTTCAACATCACCTACTTGTGCAGATGAAGTCTCACCCGAGGTATTTATTGGGACTGCAAGAAATAGGTTTCTACAATAGTGAGGGAATGGGAGGTGACCATTCTATTCATTCTTCCTTATTAGTTACGTGCGAGTAATTTTTTCCTTGTTCTTTATTAACTACTTAGTGATTTCATATTCATGCTATCACTATATTCTAGATTACCACATAACCCATTACTGTAATAGTCATGACTATTTCCTAATGATTAATCATAAGAAAAATCTAAGATACTATGCATCCAGACAAAAATAATAAACCATCACATAAAATACATTTGACACAAGAGTTAATGTGGTTCACCCAACTATGGGCTACATCCACAATGACTAGCTTATTTATTATGCATTTGGTAATTACTTCAGGCTTGCACACCACGCTTACAAAGATATATCATGGTTATCTTTCCTTCCTCTTATCCTAGTCGCTCTGTAGCGCAAGCCTCTCTCCCTATATGCATCATCTCTTACATTCATACATGGATTCCTCTCTTTTACATAATAATAGTATAAAGCATAGAACTCAATACAAGGAATCCAAAACCTGTCAAGAAGAAGAATAACATATATCCGAAGGAACCCTTATTCTATCAACCTATTACATATTTATACATACAATCCAGGGCTTAAAACCCTACTTGGTTCCTCCCAAAGCCCTATTACAATGCATGATTACTCTAGTTAACTGGTTGTTCGGGTTGCTTTCACCTTCTTTTTCATCTGCATGATGCTTTTGTACCCTGACTACTTTCCCTCCTGCTTTTTCACATCCTTCTATATTTAGAACATCGAGTTGTCATTCTTACTTTTCGCTTGATTTCTTCTCCTGATTTATTCTCTCTACTTTATTCCTTGCTTTATCCTTCTTACTACACACTATACTTCTGGATGCACCTCAACTTCACACTCCCTAGTCTTCCTTCCTCTCCTATGCACCTCTACTACACATTTTTTCTATACTTAGTGTTATCACTCCAAGAAACTCCTTAGGGTTATAGGCTAAGGATGCTTGGTAACTTAGAAATAATGGTTTTTATGTATTTGGGACAATGAGGTCTTTTAATGATTTGTATAAGAAACAACTCATCACACATCTAAAGATACAGTGCTTTCAGTGAACAATAACTAGATCAAATAATTGAAAGAGAGGATGGAGAATACTATTCTTGATTTGCCAATACAAGTGAAAGTAGGGCCTAATACAAGACAACAAGGAATCCTTTAATTTCAATCCTATGAGTTCAATAGAGAGGTAACAGTCTTTATGAACTAAAATAAACTGAAAGTAAAGTACAGAAAATGAAATATGGACAATTCTGGTATTGTAAACGAAAGGAAACTCCACTTTATTACTGCAAAAAGAGTCTATACAATTGCATAAAACATCTCCCAGTTTAAACC
>ML813694.1:66365-79385 GCA_009831015.1 Picea engelmannii
ATGTACGTGGATTGTCTTGACAGATTCGACCGAGGATGTGGATGCATGTATCCCATAGGGTTGGATTGATTAGGGATGTTCCCTTGAAAAGGGACACTAGACTGAACATTTTGACCCCAAGTGGGATTCAAAGAACCCGGGTATGACTGACCGTAGTTAGGGGGCACAAAAATGTTAGCTTGAGAAGACTACCCCCCGAAGGGTTGCGGGTTTCCTTGAACACGAAGGTTCCAGAGGTGAGCTAAGAATTCCAATGTGTTCGGTACGGATTGTGAATTATAAGCTCAAACCTGAGGTTTTTCTCCAAATGGAGGTGGTGCCCCAAATTGAGTTTGACCCCCAAATTGAGGTTGCCCCCCAGCATGAGATTTCCCTCTAGCAGGAATTTGGTAACCATAAGTGAACATGTGATGGGTGTTTCCAATTGGATTGGACCCACTAGGGCTAGATCCACTGTGAAAAGGTGGATAAGACCCTTTGGAGAGGACCTGAGAAGGTGTGGGAACACAACCATCAGAAGTATTGTACCCAGGTGACACAGAAACTCTAGAAACTATGGATGGAACTTGGGTAGGGATAGTAGCGGAAGGGTTCAAAGTAAGATACACAAGAGGGAGAGAAGGGATAGGTCTAGACGAGCGTGGTGTACCAATGGGAGCTTGGTTAACCACCACATTTTTGATAGGAATAGTCGTAGTACAAGGGACCATAGTAGAATGGGCCATCTAGAGAGGAATGGTCGAGTTAGGACCAACTGACTGTGTGTTTGAACCAATGAATAGATAGCAAGTTGTACTGGAAAAGTGATATAGAGGTATCGTGTAAGTAGCCGACATTTCAGGCAGTTCAGGGATGACAGGTATATATGCTCCTACCCCTGAGCCATAAAGGTCTCGCACTATGAGAGATGGGATTCTAAATATGCCAGTAGTCCAGAAGGGGTTGTCGTCTCCAGGGCCTGAAAGGGGTCCAGTTGGTATTCTAGAAGTGTCAACAACAAGTTCTCCAGACGAATTTAGCCGTTGAATACATCTCTCGTATCCAGGAGGAATACAGAAAGCTTCTAGAGAATCAGAAACAATTCAGAAACTTTCCAAAGAGGTAGAACCTTCCTCTTGTGAAGTGATAGTTTCCTGTACCTCACTCTGTTGAGGAGAGCCTTCCGAGCCTTCCGATTAATGAGGGGGTAGAGGGGTAGAATCTCCCATATCTTTCGGGAGAAGCCCATGTACCCTGCACGAACAACGCAGAGGATCTATGTTGGCGGAACCAAAAAATTTATGAAAAAAATCTATGGCCAACTACGAAAAAAAATAGCACTCACTAATAAAATCTAGAGATCAAACCAGGCAAACAAAACTTTTTATTCTGAAGTCACTAGTTGGTGATGAAATCCAACGTCGTGAAATCAAGGCAAGAAGGGGTTGGGCTAGGGTGGAAAAGTTACGTTGATGACCTACTTAGCGAACTTATACTTTGGTGCAAGATCCCAAGCATAATCATGGGCATAACCTCTAAGGAGCCCGAGTGAGTCTGGCCAACGTGGATTCCAGGTACCATGAAGACTTTCCCCTCCACAGTCACCTTGTGTAAGACCCTAAGAAGGTAGGCTACTAAAGTTACCACAAACAACAGTGATTCCTGGGGAAACAATCGACCGTTCGATCCATGCACAAAGGTAGGGTATCTAGCCCGAAATCAACTTGAGAGGATTCCACTCATCATTGTGGGTATACCTTCAAGTGACCCCCATAATACGCACAATATCTACACCAAGACCAACAAAGAAAGGTGAGTAACTCTGCCAGTCCCAATGCGACCTCAGGTTTGACCCTTGTGTGAGAAGGGATTCCTAGGATAAAATGTTGCAAATGGATTTGAATACTCCCTATCACAAGATTATATTGTGTGTTTTGTGCTTTGGAGAGTGTTTCGCACGACCTATTCCAAAGCTCTAGCCTAGCTAATGTTGGTGTAAAAGAGCCCTAGAAAATAAAAGTTTCTAATTAGATTTTAAATTACGCAATGTTTTAGAGGTTGTTTTTTACTCAAAAGGGAAAAATGGAGATGAAACCAATGTTGTGAGAGAATTTGACCCAACAATATGAAAATAGATATGAATGATGCCATTTTTTCGTTCAATGAATTCTATCTACAGTAGGGAGAAAGCATTCTTCTAAAATTATGAGAACTATGAAATAAAATTCCTTTTCTTTGAATGAAATACCAAACAATCACGAACAATGCAATTTCTCAATTTGTTCTCTTTCAATTTTTTGAATGCAAATATTTTTCTTATGAATGATTACGTAAAAGAATGAATGAATTTAATTTTCCTTTCGAAAACCAAAATAGGGATGGAATGAAGAAAGGGCAAGTAATCAATGAAAATGATACACTCAACAAGCACCCAAATCAAACTTTCAATGAAGATAAAAGTAAAATACGACAAGAAAGTGTTTCATCAAATATAAATGAAAAATGACTTTCCAGTTAGCAAGCAATCCAAAAAATGTAATCAATCCAAAACTTCAAATCCAATCAAAAGACTTTTAATCAAACAAGCACTCAGATGTGAAATCAGAGATTATACCCTTGTTGATAAAAATCAAAAATAAAAACTAGAAAGATGACTAAGAAACATGTTCGATCTCCAAAACCAATCAACAACAAGTTAAACATTCATAAAACAGTCAAATGTTGGAATTAAAAGTTACTCCCAGATTATTAAAGAAAAATTGGGCTTCAAAAGAGAATGAGACCCGACTCAAAAACATTCACAGACGCCGCCGCAGCCTAATAACAGGTTACAATGCGGAAATCAAGAGTTTCCGCATGTCGAAAACGGATAGGGTGCGGATCGCACTGGGATAAACAATAAGGGTGAAAAAATCAGAGGTTTCCATGGGCTGTATATAGGGAAAAATACGGAAGTGTCTATAAACAAGAAAATTTTGAACAGAGGACACAGGGTCTAAGTGGACTTTCAAATCCAGAGAGTCCGGATGGATCTCCTAGAGACTCAGGGAATGAATTCAAGTGAAAAAAGTATGCTAAAAGAAAATGGCGAACAAAAAACCACAAACAAGTCGTATCCCCAATGGAGTCGCCAATTTTGTTATTGGACAAATCAGTAAATGCGGACATAAACTAATCTCCCTAGATCCACCTGGATCTAGAACAAAACAAGACAGGACATGGCGCTTTTATTAAGTTACAATAATTGAATTTACTACCAAAGAAGGAATAGATGACTTGCCTTTGAAATTATTTCCTTATATATTTGTTGTTCCTGCTTCGCTCTGGGGCTCTTGTGAAATCAGATCTGCGATGACACAAACCAACCAAAGTGAAAGAAACAATAATATATTCAATGAAAACTTAAACATGTGATCAAGGAATCATGTAATAAAATGAGAATAATTTTATGGGAAAGAAACAAGCCACCATATTATATTAAGAAAAAGTGGAAGATACAACCGAATTGCCTTGATGTTGCAAGTTCCCTTTCAGTGGTCCTTTGTTCCAACACACACATATACTTGCTCCGAAATTTGCATAAAGATGATCCACAAAATCTTGATGGACAAATGGAGACCTCAAGCATCAACTAAGACAATATCCTTCACACAAACTCCAACCTATTCTTTCAACAATTCTTTTCTCAATCTTGCTTAACCTTGCTTAACCTTTTCCATGAGAAACCTATCATTATATAGGAGAAGGTGAAGTGGTTCAAAGGGATGAGGATGATCCCACCAGATCAGAGAAGATAGTAGGATCACAACGATACGAATGCCACCTCACATTCTAGAAGATTCCCCTTCTAGAAACTTCATGAACCTCTTTATTCTTTTGGATTTCAAATGCTGCCACACCCTACATATATAGCAGCCTACGAAAACCCCGTGAACCAGCTATAGAGTAGTCTGTGGAAATCAAGGATTTTCGCACTGTGTACCACATGCAGCCTGCGACGTCCTTCTAAAAACCAGTTCTGTAAAGGAAGAAAGCAGTTACTTTTCTCAGGAAAAAGATTATTTTGAGAGCATGAACACATGCTTGTAGATTCATCATCAGGGTGACCAAAATAATGTGTAACGGGATGCTCAGAGAAGGGTCGTTCGACCCTTTCTCAAAGATATTATTCCTATCCATAAGAATCCAATAAAGGGTTCATGTGACCCTTCTAAAAACAAAATATTCCCATCAAGTGAGATCTCAAGGAAGGATCAAACAAACCTTCCTCCACAATAATATTCTAGTTAAAAGGGGCTTAAGGAAGGGTTGGTCAACCCTTTATGGAGCATAGTATTCCCATCAAGGGAGATCTAGAGAAAGGTTCAAATGACCCTTCCATTAACATAGTATTCTTTTCGAGTGGGATATTTGGGAAGGATTGACTAACCATTACTCATTTATATAATTATTATAGAGTGGTATCTCAGGGACAAGTTGATAAAGAAATCCTATAGCATGGTATTGTCATTGAAGGGGGTCACGGGAAAGGGTTGGTCAAAAATTCCTCGAACATACAATTCTTGTAGCTAGGTTACTGAGGGAGGAGTTAGTCGACCCTTCCACCATATAATTCTCATAGAGGGGTCTAGGGAAAGGGTTGGTCGACACTTCTTGGATCATAGAATTCTTGTAGAGAGGTTGTTGAGGGAGAAGTCAACTAGTCCTTCATCTAGTGTATAATTATCATAGAGGTGTAGCTCAAGGAAGGGTCGATTGAACCTTCCTTCAACATAGTATTCCCATTGATAGTGAGACATAGAAAGGGTTGATCAAACTTTATTCTAACAAAAAATTCTCATGGAGGGGATCATGGTTAAGGGTTGACTGAACTTTCCTCAAGAACATTATTCTCATTGAGGAGGATGTTAGCCAAAGGTCGACTGACCTTTCCTCAAGCATGGTATTCTCATTGAAGATTAACCCATGGA
Organism: Picea engelmannii; assembly: GCA_009831015.1. Classification (NCBI taxonomy): domain Eukaryota; kingdom Viridiplantae; phylum Streptophyta; class Pinopsida; order Pinales; family Pinaceae; genus Picea; species Picea engelmannii. The sequence goes on from ML813694.1 coordinate 71,315, forward strand.
AGGATTAATTGGCCCTTCCACTAGCATAGTATTTTCAAATAAGGGGAACTTGGGGAAGGTTGAATGACCCTTCCTCAAACATAGTATTCTCATCAAGGGGGAGCTTAGGTAAGGGATGATTAAGCCTTCCTCAAGCATAGAATTTTCATCAAGAGAAATCCTAAGGAAGGGTCAACTAGAGGAAGGGTTAACCAGAGGAAGGGTCAACCAGATGAAGGGTTGAACAAACCTTCCTTGAGAATAGTATTAGTGTCACAAAGGATGTCGGTAAAGCGTCCATCAAGCGTTTTGAAAGCATAGTATTAGCATAGACCAACCCTTACTTGAGCATCATATTATTATTGATGGAGATCCTAGGGAAGGGTTGGATAAATTTTCATCAAGAATGGTATTCTCATCTAAAGTGACCATGGGGAAATATCAACTAACCCTTCATAGAGAATAACGTTGTTTTCAAGGTGGGTTCCAAGGAAACATTCATCAATCCTTCCTCAAACATCAAATGCATCTCTAGATTTAGCACTATGGAAGGGTCACTAGACCCTTACACAAGCATAGTATTATCTTCTACAAGGTACAGGGGCAAGTGTTGGTTGACCATTCTTTAATCATAGTATAAACATCTAGTTTTTGCATGTTTAAGAGTAAATTTTCCTTCCTCTAGATTAGTTTTCCCATCGAGGGTAGACCGGATAAGGGTCGAGCAATCCTTTCTCGAGCATATTATTCTCAATCTAGAGAAGGGTTGGCCGACCCTTTCTCAAGCATGGTATTATCATTTATGAATTCTTATTTTTTTAATTCTCTCTTATATTCCTTTTACCTCCTGTCTCTTTTCTAACAATTTCCTCTCTCATTCTTTTTTAGAAATTTTATCTTTCACTCTTATTAGCGAATTCCTTTTCCATTTATTTTTTATTTTTCCTCTCCCAATATTATCTAGCAATTTACTTTCTCAATCATTTTTATTTTTCTATTCTTGTTATAAATTTCATCTTTCATTATTTTTTCTTTTCCCATTTTTATTTATCAATTTTCTCTCCCATTCCTTGTTCCTCTCCATTTCCTTTTGAGAAATTTCCTCTCCTATTATTGTTTAACAATTTCCTCTTTTATTCTTAATAACAACTTCATATTCCCCTCAATTTGTCTTTTTACTCTCCCATTTTTCTAAGTAATTTCCTCTCTCATTCATTTTTGTTTTTTCATTCGTGTTTAACAATTTCCTCTTCCATTCTTATTTATCGATTTTTTCTTCCATTCTTGTTAGAAATTTCCTATTCCACTCCTTTTTCTTCCCACATTTTCCTTTGTATTTTTCCTCTTCCATTCCTTTTTACTATTTAACTATTTTTATCAATTTCCTCTTTCATTCCTTTTTTTTCTCTCATACTTTTTTTCTCTTCTATTAAAATGAGACATCTCTCCACAAAATAGAACTAATTACATTTTTTTCATTCCTCGTTTAGTGCACTCTCTTACCATGTTCACTCCCTGAGAATCATTTTTCTTCTTTACCATCATCACTCCCTTAGATCTCTATCCTTTCTCCCTTAGTGCATTCTCTTGACAATTACTCTCTCTCTTAGTGCATGTTTTCCTTTTGTGCATGGTCTCTCTTTTAGTATGTCCTTTTGGCATGGTGATTTTCCTTGCGACATAAAAGATAGATTAAAGAAGATTGAATTGCATTCATTTTCAATACCATAAAATTTTCCCATATGGTAGCGTGATCTGGGGGAGTGAGGTGAGCAAGGTGAGTTGGAATGGATAGGGATGAACACACCCAGGAGGCTGAGGAGGGAGCATGCAAGGAGGTTTTTCACAATCCAGTAGCTGTTGTGATGCCTGGGGGTGCACTGAGTGGCTGGGAGAGACCCAATTAGCTCCTCCTCCCAATCATCTAATAGTTTTTGAAGAGAATTTGGAACTATGTGGTCATAAACCTCCTGGTTAACCATGATGGGAGGAGGATTTGTTGTGGATGCACGACCTCCACCACCACCTCTTCCCAGGATAGGGGTAGTGTTCCTTTGAGGAGGCACATATTTATCTATATAATTATTTATTATAGATTTAAATAATTAATTGTATATTTCTCTATGCACATAGTTTTGGCAAAAGAGAATCAGGAGTAATCATTTTTCAAAATATATTTCCAATATTAAACCTTGGCCAACATGTAGTGGTTTAATGATGATAGTAGTTCCAAGAAGCAATGACTCAACAATTTCAATGGTTGAGATGATACACATGGATAACATGGTTTTTCATTAGCTAAGGATTTAAATGGATGAGATGATACAAGATGACATTTTATTTTCCATGTGTTAGAAGTGTAATGTGATGTTGTTATGTAGATTTTGTTGGGGGGTTGTGGTTTTTATTAGTCCCTGCTAGGGACTATAACAATGAGTTGGTCATTGAGAAGTTATTAGTTGCTAGTTTGACTTTAAAAAATTCGCATTTCCAATGTCCAACTTAAGAAGACCTCAATAAAATTATTATTACTATTAAAATAAATAAACCAAATTTTACTTTTCTCCCCTTTTATTGGCTTTCATCTTTAAGGTGTTATTGCTCAAGTGGCAACGTACATTAAAATTTTTTGCGGCATGTATTAATATTTATGGTATGATATACATATTATTCTCGATCCCCCTTCTTCCTTTTTCTTTGTCAGTATGGAAACCTTCTCCATTGTCATTATGTAGTATTTAATACAATGTCAGTAATCCTATAGCATTCAACATGTGTATTAACATTTCTAATATGATCTACATCATATTCTCGATCCCCCTTCTACATTATGCTTTTCCAGTCTAGAACCCTTATGCATTTCCATTATGTATTACTTAATACAATGTCAATAATCTTCTCTCGTTCAACTTGTGTTAAGGTGGATCGATCAACTTTTTAAGATTCTTTGAATTCTTTTCTGATTTTGATCTGAGTAATTTAGTGATTGTCCTCGAATGACAAATATACCACAAATGCCCCTCCCACATCTTTCATGTAATATTTTTAAACTTTAGAACCTTGTAAATCATTCATGTAATATTTTTTTTACTTGGAACACTATAATCTTTTTTTGCAAAGTTCTATGGAAAATTTGTCGACTATTCAAGGCTCTCCCTTAAGTCTTCGAGAGAGTAACTCTATCTTTTGGTAGTTTTTTTTACTCCGAGTTGTTATATTTTTTTTTCCGGTATTTTTAGAGTAATTGTCTTTTGGTAGTTGTGTATGATTTTTCCCGATATTTAGAACTCGATGCTTAGTTATGAATAAATTATCATACAATTTGTGAGGATTCGGTAGCATTTATGGTTTCTTTATATAGAAGGGCCATGTGGTTATAATTAAACTATTTTTTCATGGATCCTATTTTCTTGTAATGTTCGACAAGTTGTTTTCATGGGAGATAATGGTTTACATGACACACCAGTTGTATTGCCACTACTTTTTGTTTTTTACATGGATTGAAGAGGGCTCTTGAAAGGGATCATGTATGTTTCCTAATAATAGAATTTTATTTCATTATGTTATTGATTAACTAAATTTATTGAGCGTAGTGTTAGAATTGCAAATGCGGAAAACACAATTCACATATTATAATGAACAATCACACAGATAAGAAACACAGGGATTTCACATGGTTCACCCAAACGCTGGGCTATGTCCACCAAGCATAGGCATCGGTTGTCTTATTATTTAGATCATGGAGATTACAACAGACTTGCAAGTTCTCACTTGGTCTGTCTCACTTAGTCGTTTTGCCTCTATGGGCTTACATGAATTTATACACTCACACAAGAAATTGATTAATAAATGAAATCCCTATCCATATTCTAACTTGTTCTATTTGGTTGTAACCAATGCAGAATAATATGATCCAAATATGTTATTGGTAATTCGTTGTCACCAAATCCCAAAAATCTCCACCTTGACAACAATTAACCTGATACCTTGCTCCTTCCTTTTGTTCATCACCTTTTTTGCAAGCCAAGAGAAGCCAAGCACCACTACAGCTTCTCTAATAAAACTATTTTCATGATCTCGCCTGTGTGACTTGGACGAGTTTGAATTTCCTGAGAGGTCACTCCACCTCCAACATGTCTTCCACAACTTTGTTGTGAGACACATTTAGTGATAGATCTCCTCCTATCCAAAACACCTGTAAAATATACATTACAATTATCACAGACCATCTCAGTGTAACCATTATAGGTGACATTTGTGCTTCTCAAATGTTGAAGCATCCATTTCATTTCAGCACCTGAATCTGTCATGTATCTGACAACATCATTAGCATGTGAAACATATGGTCTTAACCATTTCATCACGTACAACAGACCTCCTATTGAACTTACACGAGACATAACCTTTTCTTCTTTATAGACAAGACCTATGCTTAAAGAAAACTTATAATGGAAAGAAAGAGGGATGAAAATTGGTTTTACAATGTTCATACTGAATTCCAACCACATATTACCATTACCATATCTGTATACTTCCATGCCCATAATTTGTTTTGCTTCTCCTTGATCCCTCATCTGAATTGTCTTGTCCACCTGAGTCATTTTCTTACTGATTTTATCCATGCTTCGACATGCATCGAGCATATCATCATCAAATAACATCAAGACTGTGAATGTACTATAAACTGTATATTCATTCCTACGCTTTGAAAAATTCTAACTCACTATGAAGGATTCAAACCTCTTGTATATTTGACTGGGTACCAATAGGCCATACAATGAATTATCTGTCATACAAACAAATTTACCGTTGTGATATTGAATCAACCCTTTTGGTTGTTCCATATAGACTATATCTTTGTCAATGATGACCTTGTGAGAATTAGGGTACCACACACAAGATCCCTTTATACCACCATCATAACTTGCAGATATATAAAACAAGCAGGAATTCAGAAACAAAGATTTTAAGTCTAGAAATGATTTATCGCTTACCTGTACCTGCAATTCTTTCTTGCTCTTATGACCTTGATGCTTATGCCATAAACAAGAAGATACATCTATCACTTTAGATGCTAATTCAGTACTCCCTTCCAAGTTATAAAGGTTATCAAACTTTGTTGCCTTCATCACTACTAAATTACCTTTCGACAATGTGAGTGCTCCACCTTGACCTGTATACGTATATCCACAAGAATCCAACACTCCCAATGAAATTAAATTTGATTTAAGCTCAGGTACATTTCTAACATCCGTTAATTCCCTAACAATACCATTGAACATCCCAATTCTAATACTGCCAACCCCAACAGTTTTACAAGAAATACCATTTCCCATAAACACTGCACCCTCATCAACAAATTGGTAAGAAATGAACCAATTTCTATGTGAGCACATGTGGTGGGAGGCACCTGAATCTAACAACCATTCTTCTTGATATTGAAAATTACTAGAAATAGATAAAACTTGATCAATCATACCTGAATTTGATACAACCAAATTTGCTTCCTTCGTAGAGTTTTCCTCAGATTCCTTTCTCTTCCAACAATATTTCTTGAGATTTCATGTTTTTCCACAGTACCAACATTTTTCTTTACCCTTTCTATGTCTTGACTTAGATCGATAAAAACTTCTCTCATTCTGCTCTTTAGTTTGACCTATGACCAACATCGGCTCTGAAGTTGAGGTTTCTTGACTAGATTTTCTCCTCATCTCCTCAACCAACAAAGCTCCCACAACAGAGTCATAATCTAAAACATCTGCTAAGCTAAAGCTAATAGAGGTGACTAAATTATCCCAAGACTCAGGCAACGAACACAATAGTGTAATATCCTTATCCTCATCTTTGAATTTAACTTCCATACTAGTCAATTGAACTATAAGGGTATTAAAGGTATTTAAATGGGCAACAACTTTTGTACCTTCTTTCATCCGCAAACTGTACAATCGTCTCTTCAAGTAGATTTTGCTTGTCAAGGACTTCCTCATATATAGACTTTCCAACTTGCTCCATAAGCCTGATGTTGTATCCTTTCCTACGATATTAAATAGACCATCATCCACCGGACATAAACGAATGGTACTAAGAGCTTTCGCATCCAGATCTTCCCATTCCCATTCCGTCATGGCTGTTGGTTTCTTTGACTTGCCTACCAATGCTTTTTGCAAGCCTTGTTGCACCAATAAATCCTGCATCTTGAGCTTCCAGAGCTCAAAGTTTCTTTTGCCACTGAAATTTTCAACTTCAAACTTCGAACTCTACATCTTAGATATTAGCACAAAAAATCTCTCAATACCCACTGCTTATAAAAATCCTTTTAAATATGGAGGAATTATAAATAAGGTTAAATAATAACCACAAAAGGTTTAAAATAATATTTTTTTTATATATTTCTCCTTTTATATCCACTTCATACCTAATCATCCATGTGATCCACCTCACATAAAGGTATTCTTTTAAAATACTATATTTTATCCTCCGTATGTATTATCATAAAAAAGTCAACCACTTAGTAAACTTTATTCCTCTCCACTTTCATAAAAACATACCTTAAATTTTCACAAAACTCCACAAAATTTTCTTTGAGGAGATCGACGCTCCTTCATAATGGGTGGGGGAGAGCTAGTTTCAAAAATCAATGCTCCCCTAAGGTTCATGGGGTAGCATCGCTGCTCTATCATGGATGAACCGAGTGTGCACCTTCAGGAAATTTTTTATTTCATAAGTGTGAGTGCGCTAGCGCTCCTCTAACACTGCTCGTGGAGCGCTGATGACTTTCTGCTCACTCTGCTCACTCAATTCACTTGCTTGCACCACATATCTCACCTCACGGATCTCCAACGCAGTAGTTCTGATATCACTTGTTAGAATTGCAAATACGGAAAACACAATTCACATATGATAATTAACAATCACACAGATAAGAAACATAGGGATTTCACGTGGTTCACCCAAATGTTCGGCTACATCCACCAAGCATAGGCATTGGTTGTCTTATTATTCAGATCATGGAGATTAAAACAGACTTGCAAGTACTCACTCTGTCTCTCTCACTCATTTGTTTTGCCTCTACGAGCTTACATGAATTTATACATTCACACAAGAAACTGATTAATAAATGCAATACCTATCCATATTCTAACTTGGTCTATTTGGTTGTAACCAATGAAGAATAATAGGATCAAAATATGTTCTTGGTAATTCGTTGTCACCAAATCCCAACATGTAGATTTTTTATTTGGTTATGGGTCAAAATAGATTCAATATTTCACATGTATACATATTTATGTTAGTTATCAACAAATGCCACAATATGATTTCAAGCCTTACATTCACATGTATTTGATTGTTACAAGTCTCCCAATTTATATGGTGTGATTTTATTACACTCATTGGCATCCTACAATCAAAGGCTTGTACATTATTGTTTTTAATGATAAGAAAAGAATAGGCCTGAATTTATATCAATTTTTATCTGTGAATTGTCTCACTGCATCATCTGAATCTTTTAAGGATGTAAGGCTTCGTATGTTGTTAGAGGAAGATCAACTAAGTGAAATGGTTACTGGTTGTAGGCTTAGAAAGGAAACAATAGGAAGGTTGATGTTGTGGGAAGAAACATGTACTTCTAGATATGAGCATTGAGAAACAATTCCTGGTAAGAGAAAGGCACTAATCATGTAACCTATTGTACTATAAACCTTTTACAAATGATTTCATTTAATAAAAGGTTTGTTCGAGAAATGTTTAACACTGTCTAATGGATCTTTGATTCATGATACATACATGATGGAAAAGTTTTGTTGAGCACATTGACAATTTTGGATTCTCCATGGTCGGCTCCTGACTTGGTTCATGTGAGTTGTGACCTATCTCTCTGGCTAGCTGTTGTGGCCCTATTTTGAAACAAGTGTGAAAAGGGAAGTCGTAAGACCTCGTTGTACAATCCAGTTATTGGAATTCTATAATTTGGAGCTGTTATTGCATGGTACATACTCATTTATTATTCAAGTCTTGGGAATTTGTTCTGTCAGGATCACATCAACTCAATGTCTGATCTACTATATTTCTATCCCAACCTATCTATACCCCC